>JAOBAT010078452.1:0-19989 GCA_026413305.1 Hydrozoanthus tunicans | reverse complement strand
AAGCTGCCATCCACGTGCGATCACTGATCAAATAATGCGTCTCTGTTAGTTTTCTGTTGCGCTGTACGTACCAGTGGCCCACGAGAATAACTGTTTCGTCCCTTAGAAGTTAGATACAGTGGGATGTAATCCCATTGGAGTTCGAATTAACGGGGTTATACTGTGTTCTCATAAATTCGGTCCAAAAAGTTTGTCCTCGCAAAAAAAATATGGCTACCGACGAAAATAAACAAGAAAATAATTTATATGCTGCAAGCATCAAACTAGGTATCTTACGTATAGGATAAAGCTAAATCTGACATACCGCTGCATGAAGCCAAGTTTTTTCGTATAGCTAGCAAACCATGTATCGCAACGTTTATAACAACTTCTTTAGTTGGTCCCTCTCAAAATGAATTCTGTGACTCAGTTGGTAGGAGTGCCACAACCATAATTCGGAGGGTCATGATTGTAGTCCTATTTTTTTTGCCTCAAGATCCGTGACTCCCTGCGGCTAAATCCCAATTCCTGAATTCTCTATTCTTTGTTAGAACGAATCAGCTACGTACAGCTATTTCTTTTTTCCACGAAAAAAGGCCTTATCTTAAACAAATAAGGTATTGAAATAATTTCATTCCTTTTCACTGCCCCTTAAAAGTTAAGATTATGTATGCAGTAAACCAGAGCAAAATCAAATCTTCCCGGCTCCAAATAGTTTTAACTACTCCAAAAAATGAGAACGGAAGAAGAAAGAACCACAAAAAAGCCAACAATACCAAGTCGATCGAGGACACGAGCAACAAAATCCATCTCAATTTCATGTCTCATTTTCAATCTTTTCTTTTTTACACTATCCACGAGTCGTTTAATGCCTTGTGTTTTACGATGTCGATCGTAAATCGCACTTACTTCTGCTGGAGGAGGTAGGTAGAGCAGTCGACGGAACGGTGCCATTGTCCGATACAACGGCAAAAACTCTTGGTCCGCCTCGGCTAATTTGATAGCCAGTGAATCTGTTGAATCGTCAAGCTCGGGAATGCTATTCAGTCTGTCGCGTTTTTCTAAATGGATGTCCAGTGGATCGTTTATCACACTAACATGATCGGAATAGTTTCCGTCTGTACACTCGGTTTGGACTCCGACATCGACCTTCTTGCGGCGTATGTACGCTGAATTATCGACGTACAAAACAGTTGCTAATTTTGGGACTAGAACCTTTGTAAACCACATTGGGAGGTAGCTAGTCTCTGGCGTCCTATGATAACAGTGTAGAACTATACATGACGAAGCCGTGGAAAGAATCAACTGCAGAATGCATGCCATATATAGCTTGGCTATCAACGGCACGTGATCTGACGTCACCGGAAGCTTATTGTTAGCCACATTTAAAAAGACGGCCATTGAGAATAGAACTGTAATACAAAGGGTCACTCGTTCGCCAGAGGCAGGAGGTAAGTAAAATCCCAATATAATGAGAAATGTGATGAGAAAACACGGGACCACCAACGTGTTAAGGTAGTAGAGAGTTTTTCGTCGTATGTGGAGTGTGAAAGTGATGTCGGAAAACGGAATCTCACAGCAGCCGTACTTCGTGTATTGCTTCACAGCAGGGAACGATACCAGGTCCCACTCGCCATTTGGCATGTAGTTGCTTATGTCAGTTTCACTCTGAGGAAAACAAAGATGAGAGAGACTGACGATAATATTTAAATTTTCTGCGACGAAAACTGCGCGAGTCGTTCTTCGTTACAATACTAACCTACGTATATACAACTGTTGAAGCAGACATACATTTAAATACAGTAAATACATTGTGGTTCAATTTTTCCCTTGGTTTGAATTTTATTTTCCTTTGTTTCAAACTCATTATCATACATTACCGTATTCAAAAACAAAGGAAAATAAATCTAAACAAAGGATAAAAACGAACCATTCATACATTCAGACACACATTTTTATACATATTTGGTAGAAATCTAGTCACTTTCTATCACAAATGCTGTATTCTGATTGGCTACAAGAAAGTGCCTGTGAGATCCAATATGGCGTCTACACTTGCCGATCTCAGTCGTTTCTGAAGACGACTTCAAGCTTCTAATTCACAAAGCCAATCCAGATAAAACGAAGGCAACAACAAAATATGTTAAAACATTTAAAGCATTAGTATAACACAATTCAAATTCATTAAACTGCCGAGAATACCTGCACGCAAAAACGTTAACTGTTAGAAGAAATTGAAACTTTATTTATTAAAAGTTATTTTTATTCTGTCGTAAATTTATCATCAAGGGATTTCTACTAACACAATTAGAAAACTCGCAATTACTTTCTATCGGCATTTGATGGAAGTTGTGAGCTTGTATTCTAATTAATTGTTAAATACATAACTATCAACACAAATACATACATACAAGTTGACGTTCGTAAATTTAATTAAATTACCTCGTCGGTTTCCACGTCTATGCTATTGCTGTCATGAGACCAAGGGCCGAATTTCAGCTCACATTTCTATTAAAAAAAGCATGACAAAGACGCAGAAAGAGAGTATGGAGGTTTGCACGTAAATTTTCCAGTAAATTTAGTGTTATTATAAAAACCATTAAGTAATTGGTTTCTTAAAACAAGACAAGCTGGTTTAAAAAAATGGAAATGGTTTGAAAAAATAAACGAGAGGTTAAAATCTCACTATGTACAACAGTTATACACCTACTTTGCCGATTTGTAGGTCTATCATCAAATACCTATCTAGTAGCTGCACATTTTATCTGAAGCAACGGGATGGTAAAATTCTGGGTAAGTATATGGGGGGGGGGAGGGAAGGGTATGGAAACGGGGTATCGAAGGACGGGATGCCGGATATCAAAAGGTGGGAGGCAGGATATTTAGCATCATCGGGACACGGGAGAAACGTCAGAGAGGGCGAGAGGCGGGAGATATAGGGCGTTGAAGGTACAGGAAACGGGAGGTTCTGCCAACCTTGCTCAACCCTCTTCCCCCCTTCTTTATGGATTTTCCTCTCATATTGTAACTCCTTGTTCGATCTTTACTAAACTATCAGATTGTAACTACGACCTTTTTTCCTATTGATTACTCTTTTTTTTATAAAACCGCCTTACTGATTTTCGGCTGGAGGATGGATGTTCGTTAGTACTTGGTTTTCTAGCCTCAAATGTTCTTAGTATGTTCTTAATACAATCATGCACACGCTTTTTAATAAGGACGACAAGTTGGTTCTTCAGATAAAAGAAACGTGAACTCAATTTCTCAAGCGCACGCAAACGTTCCGAAAACATAAAGCTCAGAACAAAGAAACCAAATGAAAGAAAATCCATGATTTTGTGTCGCAATGTAACGAAAAAATAAATTTCTCGGCCATTCCCCAGCCTTGAGTAAGTTCTTAGCATGTTTTTGAATTTTGGCCGATTTTCAGACCGACGTTCTTACTAAAACGATTTTTTTAATATAAAAAAAAAGATTGGAGGAATTTTTCTTGTTTTCACAAACGTCCCTTATGGGAATCGAATTCCATGACCCTCTGATCACCGATCAGACGCTCTACTCACTGAGCTACAAGAAATCACATAGGGAACAGGTCACTTAACTTGGTTCCGTAGATGGAACAGCGGGTATATGTCCAACTAACTGCTAGGTGAACTTATATGCGAAAGTTTAATAGCTTGGATAAATACTGTGAAAGAATTGTTCTTGTTGTCACAAGGTTCTTTTTCTCAGAAGACAAAACTCCTGAGTCCCTTACTGGAATCAAATTCCACGACCCTCTGATTACCAGTCAAACGCTCCACCCACTGAGCTACAGGAAATCACGTGGAGAACAGTTCCGTAGATGGAACAGCAAGAAAAAAGTGTAATCAGTTTAAACAAAAACTAAAAACTGAAATCTTTAGTACATACTAACATTCTCCTGGGAAAATGTTGATATGTACCCATGTTATTCTCTGCATAGTTTTTTATTGAAGAGATTTGATAATGATTTTCTAGTTGCTTTTCTAGTAAAGGATCTGCTTAGTTCGAATTACTATTTATGTACACATATTATCAATACTATGTTAAAGAACCTAATTATTTTGAACTACTTATTATATACTATATTATCAATATTTCATTAAAATAGATAATATCAGGTAGAGTATGTTTAGTATGTGTTTATGTGTGTGTGTGTGTGTGTGTGTGGTGCTGTGTGTTTGAACCCATCCTGGCCTGGTAATTTGATTTATATCTGGTAGTTTAGCCCCTTGTATTTTTAGCTTTTAAGTTATTTCAGGGTGCTAATACCTCTTAAGTCTTTAAGATATATTGCCCTTATAATATCTGTAATGCTCAGAGAAGTGGGAAAATAAAGTTTGTTGTTGTTGTTGTTGTTGTACCTGCTCATCGAACGGAAACCGTTCCACGTTGATCTTGCAAGTACTCGTGAAAGATGCGGTGGAAAACCAGGTCTGGTTACCATCGTAATCCATGCTAATCTTGGTTTTGTATTTGTGAGTTCCGCCCGAGAACTTTTCTTCCGCGCTGAAGGAGAGAAATGTATCAATATCTTCACTATTTTCGATTGGTCGCAGAACCAAACAGGTCAATTTCACTTGTAAGTCAATCATAAGATCCCCGAGGACCTACAGTTTATTAACGTCCTTATCCGAGAGGACACGAAGGTCTAACCCTTTGTAGATGATAAAGCAAAGACAGCATCTTCTCTTTAGTTATTTACAAAACCTAAGTAAAGGTCGAACCCAAGCCTCCTGTGCCTTATAAACAGCGCTAACCTGGCGAAGATTAATGTGACTACAAAAATATCTAAAGGGAACAGAAAAATATTAAAAAGATAGTTTCCTCGTTATAAACGAGTAACTAGGCCGAGACCAGACAGTACTTCTAAGGGCCATGCATCAAGCAAAACATTTTCACCTGCCTGTTCTTGCAATGACTTAAAATACAATTCAAGTCTGTGTTTCGCTTTGCAACTTAAGAGGGGAACTGAAACCTAAAATCAATCTTTTTAAACAAAATCCTTAAAGATGTAGAGACCGTATTTAAAAGTTTATGTATTCTCGTGTCGCGCTGATTTTCCGAGAAGTTCTAGTTTGAATGTGTGTGTTCGGGTCGTTGTGCGTGGGCGCTTGTCAACATGTCAGCGGTAAACAAAGGTAACGTGTGACGTAAGTTATGGGGAAGCAAGCGAGCGCTTGAACTGTTTTTTTCGTCACAAACTTGCTTGCACAGTCAAGAGTGAAAGTTAAAATTTAAGTTGTGTGCGATGTCACACTTCAATGATGAATCTTTTCCGATCGAGCCAATATTTTTGCCCAGATCTGACGTCATAGCCTCAATCTTTCTTCGCTAATCCCCTAATTTTGAGCTTCCTGTGCAATAATGCGGCATGTGTAACGGGTTTTTTTTTCAGTTTGAAAACTGAAATCTCTTGGAAAATCAACGCAACAATGTTTTCAAACTTTTAAAGATTGTTCTTTGACAAAAGTCGATTTTATAGGGATCAGTTCCTCTCTAAAAGAAAGCCTCTAAACTTCAAGAGTACTCGGAATTATAAAACGTATTTCAGAGCTTACTTGTTGTGAAGAAGTATTTCTGGAACCCAGACTAAATTTGGATTTACATTAATGACATCGATTCCACCATATTGTGCAGGGTTCCACGTTAAAGCAGAGTTTTCCCATTTCTGAGTGACCCAAACGTTTACTGTCATCTGCTGTCTTTTCTCGTTCTGCCATCGGAAGAAAAATTATTACAGTAAGCACTCGCATACCGAGAACAAGTTGATTAAGAACACTCAGACTGAAATTTGTTTAAAATAATAAATATAATAAAAAATAATAAATAAGAATTGATTCACATTAGAAAATTAAAACGTAGCCAAAGCTGCAACCTTTTAAGAACTCAATTTAAGAAGCAATTTTAAGAACACCTTAGGAACACTTTCAGGCTGATTTTGCAGACACAACTGATAAATAAGAACAAGATCAACTAGAACCCCCAAAAACATGTGTTTTTTTTTTACCCACAGGAAGCAACAAAAACGTTGCATAACCACATGCGCAACTTCTTAATGACAATAATGAGTGGTGTGCGAAGCGCCGAGGTGTATATCTAGAGCTAGGCACCGACTCTGAAGGGGCAGTTGTTTTAGTATTCATAGTTACCAAAACATGAGACAAAAATTCTCTTTATTTTCAAAGAAACATTTTTAGCATGCAGAGCTCGCGAAAATGGATTACAGTTGCTTAGGTAAATACTATAATCAATTCACACAAATAACACTTACCAATTCAATAAGCTGAATTAGTTTTAGATAAAACTTGACTGTAACTTTATTCTCCCTGTTGCCAACAGGTCGAGTCGATCTATCGTAACAAAGAGTTAGATCTTGTAAAAGGCGCTGTTCATCTGATTTGGGGATTTGTTGCTGACGCGGTTTTGCTGGATTGTCTGAAAACAGCAGAGAAAATTAACAATATATTAGGTAATTATATCATTAATACTTGTTTTTATCCATTTTTATCAGTAACATTGTAAACGCATTAAGCCCTCGCGAAATGCGCGAGTAAGAACTGTAAACTAATTTGTAAATTTAACATTACGTCAGCTGAAATCCGCCACTGAAACGTTACGCAAACGGCTTTCGCTTACCGTGAAACCCGATTAAGTGATGCAGCGCTTATTAATTTCACCGAGCTTAGTCGAAGTGCAGAGCTTATCCGGGAAGCCGAACCTATTTAAAACAAGTGCATCACAAAGTATAACGTTGACGGAACGGTGAGTCGCATACTAAAGATGTACGGATTTTTTTTTATTTAACCAGTATTCAAAAAAAGGAATAACATAAGCACAAAGCAGTAAAAGTAAGAAATACTCGCAAATTAGTGCCGCGGCATTACTCGAGGGCGGCGCTTATTCGAGGATTTATACGCTAAAGCAGCACAGTTTTTAAAATGATAGTTACATTTCTAGCATTTATTTTATTGTTATCAGCTTAGCTGTTATATTCTATAATGTTTTAAAACTGTCCAATAAAAGATTACTTTGCGTTTCTTCCTTTATGAGATTGATGAAATGTCTTCTTTAAAAAAATAGGATAGTTTTAGTCTGAGCCAATCAAATCTCAAAGACTGAAAAACTAGCCAATCAGCGCCATTGTCGTGCGCACGTCAACCAACGAGAGCGAGCTCCAGTTGTCAGAAAGTGGCGGAATTTTCTAACTTTCTGGCCTCGATTGTCGAGTTTTTCTCTCTATTTCAATTAATTTTGGGTTTCCCGTGATAGAAGAAAACAGACTTCTGAGGCAAAGAAACAATGATTTCATTGTTTTAAAAGCCACAAACCTTGGTTGAAAAGAAGCGAAACACGAGTCACTTTAAAACTTTCTTTAAATTTATCAATAAAACTAAACTGGCTTTACAAAAACAATAAAACGAGGCAACTGTCATTGCTTCAGTCTGCTACTTTGAGTGTCATATGCGTTTACGCATTTTAACAAAGCCTTGCTTTCTCATTGATCAAACGCTCACATCTTGCTCGGCATAAATGAATCACTTCTTTTATGAAAAGAGGGAAACGTCTGAAGGATGTAACACGAATTAAGATCAAGTATATTTCAAAACATTTCGGACATTTCAATTTTCAAAAGTTAATTTTTTCGGATTATTATTAACTTCGGACCTTTTTTGAGCAAAAAATTTAGTCGTCCAAATATTTTTGTAAATAAAGTAAATGTTCAATGTTTAAACGGTTAAATTAGGATCTTTCGGTAGGCTTTAGAAGATATTTCCGTGTCTTCATACTCTGTTGGAAACACACGGGATTGTTGGGGAACACGAGAAAAGGTTTGGATCATGAGCTGAGAGCGAATATGGAAACACGGAAAATATCTATTAAAGTTTTTGTAAAATAATAATAACTGACGATGTCATTCAAAATTTCTATCCAGATTTAGAAAATTGTCCTAGACCGCATGCTTTACTGAATCTATTTTATACATAAAATTGATTTGAATACCGTACGGCAGAAATATGTTGTTTAAAGAAGCCTTCAAAATCATGAACTTACAATCGTACGAACTTCTCGCACTGTAACTATCACTGTGTTCCGTCGACCCTTTAAGATCGATTAAGACTTTGGGAAACAAACTTGATCCCTCGCTGGCTGCGACAAGTAACAAAGCGAAAAAGAAATAGAACAAGGTGGACTCGAAGACTTCCAGAATTCGGGATTTACGTTTCATCTCTCATGCTGCTAGTTGTGTTGGATATCTGCAAAATGAAGAAAAAGTTTTAAAAAAACTATAGTTGAAAAAGTAAACAAGGAACTGGTTCTCTTTTTGAAACGCTGAATAAAATAGTGTATGCGTGAGTTAGTGAGCGAATGAATTGAGAGTGTTTAAGGGAGAGAAAGAGTGAATGGGTGAGTGATTGAAAGTGAGAAAATCCCAAATGAACAAAATAAAATGGCGCGCGCCGTAAAATTTTTTCTGGCGGCTTACTTATAATCTTTTTTCTCGTGCATTTTGGACTAAATAAGAACGAGAAAATTCTTCAAAGACTACAAATTGCACTCGGCTACGTTAATTAGCCTTTGGAGAATTTGTCTCTGCTTGTTTATTCCACTGAACTACACTCGAATTCATGTGGTTACCTATATACTAATTTTAGGTATTATCCTGTTCACAACAGGAAGCCGGTGCAATTGTTGCGGGTGAGATCATATTTGGGCTTAATATAGTAATTACCCGTTCAACAGCATCCTGTACGCCTATTAAAAATGTTTAAAATGAAAGGCCGCACAAGACGTGGCATTTTTGCTCTGTTTTCTAAATTAGTTTTCTTCGCTTCATAATTTGTTTGCGAGCTATGAATAGCTAGTCAAATTATGTTGAGCTAGCTTGTTCTTGACATTCATAAAATTTTAACTCATACAAGCGTTTTGCAAACTACTTTGGTTTTTAAGTATCATGATGACTCAAGTGTCGCCACGACTCGACTTGAATAATAATTGTTTCATCGTCAAAAAAGAAAATAATCTTGACCGAATCACGTTTTTTTTTTCATCAGAACCAGGAAATTTTTACCAATTTGAGTTCAAAGTTGATTTTATTTTTAGATCAATGTCTTTGCATTTCGAGTTGGAAGTTTGCCTGTGTTATAGCAGTCGCGCAAGACTGTGCAAGCTACCGGCAAGCTTTTTTTAAAATTTTTATGAGAAACAGTAATTTTTGGCCGAGACTCGTTGTTCTTAAGCTAGTTTTTACACACTTTAAGCCCCGGATTGTTCTTAAATTGTTCTCGTTAGCATCATGTCTATTTTCATTGTTTTGAAATTAATTCTATTGCTCCAAATTTATTATTGCCTTGTACTATATTTTGGCAATTTCGTCTCTGCTCACTCAATGTTTTAACTGCAGAAAGACGTACAATGAAACGCTACATGTAATGACGTGATGTGCCTGGTTTTTCATTAAAAACTTGCAGCTGAAGCCGAGACTCAATTGTTCTTAGCTTTTCTCAATTTCGGGCAAATTGTTCTTATAAAAAAAATAACGTAAAACGTTGCTTCTTAAATAGGTGTAACCGATGAAATTGTTGTTTCCGTCGATTGCAGCGGCCATTAATGAACTCTAAACTCCTTAATCTAAGCACGTTCTCAATTTTCAGCCAATTTTAAGTTTAAATGTTCTTAATTGAAAGCAGAAAAACATTCAGGAGAGACTCGCTTAATGTTACGCAAACGAAACCGAAACAGAATTGGAGAAGCTTACAAATTGCGTGCACGAGAGTTCTCCGCATGGCGCCAAAAAAACTCTCATTTGGACCTCATCCTGTTTGAGTTTTCTAACAATTCCTTTGAAAAAATTGTTAACATTTATTCCGTAAACGTGTTAAATGTCGAACCATTTCTCACTCTACTTTTCACAATAACTTGGACTGACATGAATGCATTCAATTTTGATTTAAAGATTTCACCAGTCTGGAAGTGTTAACTCAAAACTTCTAGCAATATTACTCTTCACGCCAAAGCAATTGCTATCAAAACATGTCATTCCTCGTCAATTCTTTTTAAGGGTAAGAAATTTTTTTCTTTATTTTTAACAAATTCACAAACACGGACAACATATGAGTTGGTTTTATGCCTGTTGCAGCTAATTTTGCTTACGTATGAAACCTGTCTGCGGTTGGTTTGTTTATGTATTTAAAACAAGTGTGTTTGAACACTAAGCGGCATGTGCTTTATTTCTTCATACTTTTGTGAATTTTACTAGGCCACAATAAGACTAAGTAATTTTTCTGGTAAGTTCTTTATTGTCAAGCTGTTTAGAATAAGGATACTCCTTCACTGTAAAGCAAACACATGGAGCCTCAAAGAACAAAAGAATCAAATTCTCCGACAAGAACACAAGTCATTTTGAAATACCATTAGTTAGAATAAGATTTAAGATATCTACTATTCGCTATGCAAGGTTTCTGCTTTTTAAAACCATCAACATCGCTTTACCACCAGCTGTAATGCCACGGATTAGAGAAGAAACCATTATAACTCTCAAAGTTTTCTGCGTTCCGCAAAGACCTTGAAGCATTGTTATGAACAACAAACATAAAGATCTACAAAGTGAAAACTAGATGGTAACTTTAAGTTTTCCCGAATTTACAAAATCAAACGCATCACCTTTTTTAATTTTTGTTCAACGGTTTATTCAAAATCTCATAATCTCAGACCTTCAACCAGTAAATCAAATTCTCCGAAAAAGGCGACGTTGTATTACCGCGGTTCCAAGAAATATCATAAAGACGAAACACTTCGTGATAAAACAACCTATTCCTTTGCATCAAAAATTTCTGCATAATGTTGTAGTTCTGTTTTTGAGACTTTAGCACAAAAGCTCTACCATTTTGAAAACACACACGCAAATTGTGCTAAGAACAAAAGCTGAAAAGGACATTGTTAACATGAACACACAAAATATATTAAGAACAAAAGGACATTGTTAACATGAAACTTGGCAAGAGTTGTCCAAAATAATTGCTATTATTTTAGCAAACATTTCTTTAATCGGCTATAAAAGAGTATTACTTACCTTAGTAACAAAAGTTAGCTAAGTGCACTATATTGCCTGCAGTTTCTGTATCAGCTGGGCTCCCTACAAGTAAAACAAATGAAATAAGTAACAACTTTGAAAGACTCCGCTATGTATCATCAAGAACGCGGTAAAGCAATTAATTTAGAATTCGTTTTGTAAACAAAAGGTGCCACAACGCTTCCTGCGTGTGAAAGAGAAATAAGTGGTATTTTACAAAACCTACTCGCAATTAAATCTTACAATAATACACAAAAAACTTTTCTGTATAGAATATATTAAGGCATTAACTTTGCAAACAGTTTCTTCTTCCAGCCTACAGAAATTACCACCTGTAAATCGGTTGACAGACACCTGCCACATTGTCATTTCAATTTGAGACTAGTGTCTTGAACACAATCACACTGAGTTTGTTTATAAACATTGGCATGGCCAACAAATAGCTTAGCACGTCACTTACGGGTGTTTTATCGCAACAAAACTCGAGGCAGTCGTGAAAGCAAAAACTATGGCTTACTCGTCGTATTAGCCAGAATTTCATCTTACTCTTAAAGTTTAACACGGTTTCATTTTAACACAAGCCACAGAGAGTTTCTGTTGAATAACGCCGGAAAACGCGCGGTTTAGAAACTCCATTAGCTGATACTTTGCAATGTTATAGTAAAGCGATTAGTTATGTTTTGAATTCTTCAAATGTTAAAACACGAGAAAAAACAAATCAATGTTAATCCGCTCCACACAGTAGCTAATTACACTCTCTCATTCTACAAGAATATACTTCAGATATAAGAATATTGAGGCTGAAATTGGCTAAACCATGAGAATATTTTAAAAATAATGCCGAGGCTCAGAATTTGTTAATATCATTTTGCACGTTTGAAAAAAATAACCACATTACTATACTATCTGAACAAAGTCCACTTTGAATACCTGTTTTCCGGCTCATATTTGTACAAATTAACTTTGTTTAAACAAAAATGGCAAAATTTCTTGAAAATCAAATTTGCAGCTCCGACAAGTAGCAAAAACAAAACCAAAGGAAACCGAGGAGGCGCCAACAGACGAGAGCAACACTCAGTCACATTGAAAACGGAAAATCCACGTCACCGACATTCCCGTTACTAAGAATATTCGTAAGAATGTTTTCAGCCTAAAATCGACAAAAAAAACCCCCAAGTATATCCAGCCACGGTTCCAAAAATAATATACGTATTAAAAAAGAGTATAACAGAGAACCACAACTTGCTGAAAACTGCATTTTAACCATATAAAAAACAGTGGTACAACGATCCGGTGAAAATTCGCTCTGGCTCAGTGATCAACAGTTTAACCAACGGGTTAACTCACTCTCTCTTAGAATAGAAGAATAATTAACATTAAACTGAAATGACCTTTTGTCGAAGAGCTGAAAACAACAAATAGTACTCAAGGATGATTTATAAGCTACAAAATGCAAGAAGCGTCAATTTCAATACAAACTATATATTTAAAATATTTTTAAAATGTTTTTAAATTAGCATATTAAATGCGACATCGATATGTACGGAGTTACTTTGAGGCAAATTTTGTTAAAAACGAAATTTAACCATAGATTTAATTCAATGAATAGAAACAAATTAAAGCTGTTTTTTAAATGTTAAGAGTATTTCTTACTTCGTACCTTGACGTTTTCATATCTTCGGGGTCAAAGGAACTGATGTCTGGTCACCATCATCAGTCACATTACTAGTACCAATTCCAGTAAGCAACAGGTGCGCTACCATTTAAGCCACCTTAAGGACCGCCAACAGGGCTAATACTACTTAGTTTAAACCAGCTCGGCTACGCGCGGTTTGACTGGTTTCAGAAGTAGCAGATGTCAGAAAAATTTGCCTCCGAAACACTGAAACAAAATGGCGAAGTGCTTCGCGTCCGTCCAGATCACGTCATATCGGGCAGGTTTGCTATAAAAACACTAGAACCATCACCTGCACCAACATCAGAACCATAACCTGGACCAGCAGTAGGATCATCACATGTACCAACATTAGAGCCTTAACCTGGACCAGCAGGAGGATCATCACCTGGACCAACATTAGAGCCTTAACCTGGACCAGCAGGAGGATCATCACATGTACCAACATTAGAGCCTTAACCTGGACCAGCAGTAGGATCATCACATGTACCAACATTAGGACCATATCCTGGACCAGCAGTAGGATCATCACCTGGACCAACATTAGAGCCTTAACCTGGACCAGCAGTAGGATCATCACCTGGACCAACATTAGAGCCATATCCTGGACCAGCAGTAGGATCATCACATGTACCAACATTAGAGCCTTAACCTGGACCAGCAGTAGGATCATCACCTGAACCAACATTAGGACCATGACCTGGACCAGCAATGGGATCATCACCTGGACCAACATTAGGACCATAACCTGGACCAGCAGTAGGATCATCACCAAGACCAACATTTGGACCATAACCTGGACCATAAACACCACAGCCTCTGGCTCTGAATCTTAGCATTATCTGGACCAACATTAGAGCCACCATCTTGACCAAAAATCATTGCCTTGACAAATAATGTGACCTTTACTCGTTCCATGATAAGAACTGTAGATGTAGGGGACGCGAACGAGAGACTACCGAGTTTCTGCTAGGTTTTGAAACCGCAGACAGTTTAGCCTAAGAAATCAGTCTCGTTATTGTTCTTGTGAAGCACTCTTTACGAGAAATAGATCACTTATTTAAAAACCAGCACCACCACAATAATTTTTTGGCTATAGTTTAACGCCAGATTAGTTCCAAAATTCAGCTCCTCCTTCAGCTTTGAAGTTTAAAGTGATCGCTAGACAGTTTTGCAATATTTAAAAGTAGTACAAAACACAACTTTTGATAAAAAGACGTTTATTCACTCTTAGTGCAAGCCAAATGAGAAAATTCTAATAGACTTTTAAAATTTACAGTTCCGTTTAATGCTGTTTCTGCTCCAGCCTCGATTGATGCTCCTTTTTAAACTCAGCGATGAGACATTTTGCTTGTGCTCTCTTTCTTTCAAGGTTGATAACTAAGAAAAAAATAGTATAAGTAATGTTGTTCGTTTAGATAACACTGGTCTTAAGGTAACATGCAGCTGAAGCCCGATGACTCGAACCTTCTAGGACTCAAGTTCCCCGCGAACATTTCCCCCTTGGTTTGCCTTTTTTTGTTTTATAACAATTTGACTCTAGCAGTAACAGGAGGACAGGCAAAAGGAATCGAGACCTGTTCCCTTCGATGTCTACCATGAGGGACCTACGGTTTAAAGTCAGGACTTGTCTGGGAAGGCGCGAAGGTCTTACCGTTTTCAGATGTTAAAGCAGAGGCCGCAACTTGTCCTCGGTTATTTTAATACCCTGCGTACATAGCTTTACAAGCTAAAGGAAATCTAACAACGAACGGTCAAGATTATTTGCCGCCGTAAATAATCAAAAGAAAGATTAAGAGCCAATGACAATTGGTCAGGACGTTTTTCGGCTGACTGTTGATTGGTCCCACAAATGTTTCGAAGTTCATTGACCGAGATTTGCGGCTTCATGTGGTTTTTTTTTTAGGCTAGGTTTGCTATGGTGCTACGACTCGTATCACTTACTTACATGCGCGATGACCTAGTTGCTACCGTCGCTTTCAGGCCGTATAGTACAAAAATAACATTTAGATGTCAAACAGATAGGAAATTGAATATCAGAGCCCAGTTGTTCAAAGGCTTACAAGCACTATTCCAGGATTAAATTTTTAAAGTGTACACAACGGCTCAGAAATGGCTTTTACCACCGATTCCGCACATGTTTTCAGGCCGAACTTTGAAAAAATGAACTGATTTACAGTTTCCCCCTTCGTTTTATGGCGTCTAAAAAACGCGACCTGTTTTGCTCTTGACCGAGTCCAGGGAGGCCTGGGTCCTAAAAAGGCTGTGACGTCAAGTAAGTGAGTCCTTGTCGCGTGTGTCAAGTAAAGCCTGCAGCGTGTAGTATTTTTGTTTGAAGTGGATCCATGAAACATGTTCTTATTCTGATGCCGAGGCCGAATCAGAATCTCCAGAGAGTAAGAAAAACTCGTTTAACATTGAACTGAGCAAGACAACGATTTCACAAGTTCAACTGCAGCAGATAGAATCCATACGATGAAGAGATTGATTTTAGCTGTAGTTTTGGAGTTTATTGGCAACTTTTTTCTGGGGAAAATCTAAACAGCATTTTAAAAGAAGCGTAAACCTTTCCTTAAGAAGAAATTATTTCTTGAATTTTTGCTTAACTAACTTGGTTTAATCAACCAAGTCGAACGCTGACCGTTTGCAGCGTGCCATGATTCAGTGAGGACAAACCCAATCAGTGGGGTGGGGTTGGGTACAATTAATTTGTAGTTGAGTCACGCTGACCCCTTAAACACGAGGTTCCAGTATAAAAGGGTTAGGCCTGCCCCTTTTTCGACCCTTTTCAAGAAATTTGAATAAATTTTGAAATGTAATGGCGGCCATTGATAAAAGAAACAACCCACTTTCAACAATTCACGGTCATTTACACCATAATCGTGAAACAGTTTCATTTTTTTAATAGTAATTAAAGTCATTGGCATAATACCGTTCTACTTGTATGCGTACGTCGTAAAAGGCTGCTGATAAGAAGTAAGATATACGAAATTTATTGCCAGAGCTATTCGAAATTCGCGCGTGATTAGACAAACAACGTCAATCGAGGCCCGCATTTTTTCGTCATTTTATTCGGTGAAACTTCGCTTCATGGTTGATGCATAGTTGTAACACTAATAAAATTAAAATCAGCCGAATACCGTAATGGCAAGGTTCAGAAGCAAGAATGAGCTATGCACAACTGTAGATTGTTTGCTTTATTTTGAAATTGCGAAGCTAATCTAAGTGCAAGTAAAACGCGAATAAAAAAAGCGCGCCACAGCTGGCAGAGAGCTCGGACCTTTATAGGTGTTAACTCGACGGCGGATGATTGGCAACTGAACGTGTGCAACCCCTTGGCCCAGGCCTTTTACTTTTGAACCTCGTGTTTAAGGAAAGAAAAAAGTAAAAGACGTATTTACCGTTCCCATTTTCTGTGATCTAGTTGACTGAGATCGTTTAGTCCTGCAATATTCTTTAAGTACTTCGTAAGCTTCATCAGTTCTTTGTCTTTGGAACGATTGAGATGAGCTTCACGAAAAGGACGAATCTAGGTTAAACATAAAATGCATTGAGCTTCCGCTCCAATTCTCGGCGTACATACTGTTAAACTGCATATGAAGTGAAAAATTTTATTACTTCAGTGGATAAACCTTGCTAAATGAGGAAAAACGGTGATAAAATTTTGCTAAAATTTTTCCTGGTTCTTGAGATATTTACGCTAAAAATTTTCATCTGATGAGGTCTTGAGTGGTCCCGACAAACTTGCATTTTTTCAAAATCTGCTGCCAATGCGTAACATTTGGGTATATTTTAGCTAAAGTTGGATTATTGATGTATCCGAGGCAGATGGATCACCAGTCCAAGTCTGGCTCAAACCCACCCAAATTTTACAGATTGGCAGCAGATTTTAGAAAAATGCAATTTGTCGGAACCACTCGTGACGTCATCAGATGCAATTTTTAAAAGTTGTTATCTCGAGAACCAGGAATAATTTTGGCAAATTTTTTTTTCATCGTTATTCCTCGTTTATCAAGGTCTATCCACTGAAATAATAAAAAAATTTCACTTCATATGCAGTTTAAAAGCGGTAGCTAGAACTAGTTTGTCACGTTGCAAAACGTATTGTCTTTAAATCTTTTGTCGGAGCACGCGGTGACCTTTTGTTGTAAGTTCTTTGTTTGCAAATGATAAAGGAAAACGTGATTTGTAAACTAGAGCTTTTTTTAAGGACCGTCCCGCTTGGCTGAGGCTAAAGTTGATGTTGGCCCTTTGGTCAACAGAAACTGCGGCCGAAATCAAAGCGGGGCTGGCTGGCTAGATTCCTCCAACTGTAAAAACTTCATTGGGAATAAAGAAAGCCTAAAGCACGTTGCTACATGTATATACATTTTACAATGTGTAACCGTACATCGTGTACAAGTACAAGTTCACGAGCTACTATAAAGCCATTATGGTGTTAACCGGGTGGGCACATTGTACACTTGTGTATACTACGTTCAAGCGAATGCTTTTGAGAACTGTAAGGATTGGGTGGCAAGTTTCTTAACCCTTTAACCCCTAAGGCTTCAATTGGTTAATATCTAAATTCTTCTTACATTAACAATAGAAAAGAAGCTGATTAGTGTTGAGAATATAAAATTCGATCATCCACAAAAAAACTTGGAAGATGAATTTTTAAGTTCTCCCAAACTACTCATAGAAAAATGAAGGACATAAGTTATGAGAACTTAAAAGCTAATCATTTGGCACTCTAAAGGGGTTAAAGGGTTAAAGAAACGTTTACTATTTGCATTGTGCATAGCCCACTGCTCGCAGTTTGAGCACTCTGGTGACTCCACAATGCAGTGCACATTGTATATTTGTACAATTTATACATACAGGATCGCAAGCAAACATTTTCACCTTTTCCCTCGATCTGAAGCAAAGAAGTTTTAAATATTATAGGACCAGCGAAGGGGTAATATAATTTATACAACCTGACAGAGAAATGAAATATTTTCAAATGGGGTTATTCCACCTTGAGTCCATTCTGCGGATTCATGAGAAAATTCCGCCTCAGGTCATCGAACATAATCGTGTTCTTGCTATCGTATTCTTTGAACTTTCCCCACACAACACCAAGGGGCTTTGTCTGAAACAAAAAGAATCTTTCAAGCACGCATCACAAAAAAGATAAAAAATGGTAAAGTGGTGAATTTATATAGCGCCTTTTCCAAATGAATGCTCAGAGGCGCTTTACAACGATCAGTTTACCCCCAGCGGACCGGAAGCATATATAGGTGCCTCAGGCAGCTGCTTTAAAGTGGTCCATGTATGCTGGTACTCATTTACCGACCCCGGAAGGATGGAAACCCGAGTGGCCTTTAGCGGGAAAGGTCGCCCAAATATTCTACCCTCGACCAGGCCGGGAATTGAACCGTGGACCTCAGCATTGGGAGGCAGAGATCTTACCACTGGGCCAACCCCTCAGCTATATACAATAAACAAAAGTTCGTCAGAGAGAAAATTATTATTATTCTTCTTGTAACGACGTTCGCGCCATTTTAATTCCAACAATCGGCAACTCAAACTTTAAAGAGCCTATAACATTTAACATCATTTTTGTAACCGCTGAAAGTGTTTGGAAACTAAGGACGTTTAAAAAACGAATTTTTGAATTCGGTCGTATTCTCGATTTTTTATACACATTTGAAGTCCGAGTTTTGTCGGTTCCCAACCGCGTTTTCGGGGGACTGGGTTATGACGTCATTCCGGACATCTCTGTATCAAAATACAACAAGTAGAGATGAATGAATCAGAGATTTTTTATTCAGAAGATTTCAATTCCATAAACAGTTCTCAGTTCTTTTGCTCCTTTGTGTTTGTTGTTTAAGAGTCGAAAATGACGTTACAACCCACTCCCCTGAAAATGCGGTCGTGAACCAAGATGTCTGAAAATTTTGCTAGTTTGAGCTACTGTAGATAAAAAACAATTTGATCCAAAGAAAGTTATTAGCGTTATATGCACTTCAAATACAACTCAGGGCCCGGTTCAGTGTTTCTTACGATCCGTTATTTAACTGGGCTTGGAAATTCGTGGTTAACATGTTTGTATTTTTTGAAATTCTGACCAGTTTTTGTAAGCAAAGAAAACCACTCGTTGTGAAGGTAATTTAAGAGATTGAATTTTTCTTTAACACAGTGTTAAAACTATTTACAGGGTTCGTCTGCTTTCCTCGAAGCAAAATTTAAGGACCTTTTTAGGACTTTTTAAGGTAAGATTACTGGTTTTTCAGGACCTAAGCCATGGGACATCAACCACCAGAACTGACCTAAAACATGACTCTTTACCATACTGATTTTCCTTGACACAATAATATAGTTATAGGCACGTTTTAGTTGTCATTATTCACGGTCTTGACACTAAAGTCTATAGAACTGCAAGGGTTTGATTTGGCATTACGTAAGCAGAACTATTACTGCATGTGCACTTTTTATGACAACATAACAGTGTAGTCTTCATTCAAACTCAATAAACAGTTTTTTTGTAAGCTAAGCACGTGCACATGACTCGTGATTCAAACAAAATGCCAACTTCAGTAAAAAAAGCAAAAATTTAAGGACTTTTTAAGGACCATGACTGATTTTTATAAAATTTAAGGACTTTTGAGGCCTCAAATTTTGGAAGGTGAAAATTAAGGACTTTTAAGGTTTTTAAGGACCTGGACGAACCCTGTATATAAACAGCTTTTGAATAACTGCATGGGCCCAAAACTCTGTACATATTCTTACAACTCTTTTCAAAAAAAAATTTCTTTGTGGCAATTGAGGCACACTGTTTAGCCTGGGTGCACTCTCATTTCACGAAACAAATTGAGGACAACACTGCCCGTGCGGGGATACGAGTTTTAACTTCGAGTGCTGAAAGTATCTCTCACGATCGAGCAAAGCGAACGAGTGTGAAATAGTTTCGACAAGAGAAGATATAAACTGTATCCCCAAGTGGCCATGTAATGTCCTGAATGTTTTATAGATACATTCCTACACAAAATATAACTTCTTTAAAAAGAACCGGCCGCGCGCCTTATCGGGAAACTCTCTTGTAATTCGCTACTCATGTTAGTAACCATGGCGACACCAACAACCTCACTCGTGAACAACAAAAATTGTATATTCACTGCACGCGAAGAAGATATCATTTTTTAGTAAAATCATACTAGTGGTCTATCATGAATGCTGCATTCTGATTGGCTACGCTACTCATAGGCTATGAGTGATA
>JAOBAT010078441.1:0-19991 GCA_026413305.1 Hydrozoanthus tunicans | reverse complement strand
ATCACCTAAAGGTGAAATGTAGGCAAGGAACAGGAGTGGGCCCAGGACACTCCCTTGAGGAACTCCACATTTTATTTATACTGGGTCTGATTGGGAGCCGTTTATAGAAACACGTTGACACCTGTTAGAAAGATAGTCTTTAAACCAGTCTTTAAACTTTAATTAGCTTTTTGACTTATATAATATTAAGTTCATTCCACTTGATCACCTTGAAAATTTATAGTTCAGCTGTAAATGTTACAGAACAAAGATGCAGAGAACAAAGAAAATACATATAACCAAAACTTCCATGGAGTGTACTGCACGTGCGGCCGACCATATCCTGATCCTGAGGATGAAGTAAGTCAACAGTTGTTCCAGTCAATGTAGCTCAAAATTATTATTTGTTTATTATTTATTTTCAATTATTTGTTATTACAAGTTTTGATATGACTGCACACTTAAGGTTTGCCAAATCTTAATCCTAATTATGAAGTAATGTTGTTTAACATAAACTTCATCATAACCTTCCAGAGAAGTGATATAAAACTTATGCTTTTTTAGAATTATCTTGCGATTTCTGTGGCACTGAGCCTGTGTTATATTTGTTCAGAGCCTGCATAACACTTTGCCAGCGGGTTAATGTTATAGTTTTCTTTCATAGACCACTATATTTAATTGTGGTTATACTGGATTTGTAAGTTGAATAAAGCCAAGAAGAAGTAAGTCAGCAGTTATTCCAGTCTCTAACAAGTTATTGGAGCTACAAACTGGACAGGTCAAAAATAATTAATATGCAGTCAAAAGATAATATTATAAGCAAAAGCCGAAGGCTTCAGGCAAAACAAAAGTCAAGGTTAGAAATCCAAAAAACAAGAAAATTACTTCTTATAATATCAGATTCTGAAACAAATGAACAAGAAAAATATATTTTTGATCTTGTACACTGAAATTTTAATTTATATGTGCTTGTATTAGTTTACCCATGTCTGTGTCTGAATAAAAATTAATTAACAAATAACAAACTTACATAGTTAAAAGACCCACATAATGTTTGCTAAATTTATTCCCTCAGGTAGAAGACGAAATGATCCAGTGTGTTGTTTGTGAAGACTGGTTCCACTCACGGGTGAGTTTTCAGTATCAGTACTCTGTTTGCTTGTTTGTTAACAGTCTGTCTTAAAAGATTTTGATTATCTGCAACATTTGAATGTAATTTGTTAGTTACTAGTTATTGACACTAGGAGCCAAATGAGCATAAGTGATTCGTTAGGAGCCACACGAGTATAAGTGATTCGTTAGGAGCCACATGGGCATGAATGATTTTAAAATCAATAAGAATGGTTACCACATTGATTAACTCTTTCGATTCACTTCAACTTTCATTCGTAGCACCTGGGCACCCTGCCGCCAGCTGGGGGCAACTTTCAAGAAATGATATGCGACGGCTGCATGGAGAAGTGCTCCTTTCTTCAGGCCTATATCTCACTGGCAGGTTAGTAAAGAACATGGCTTCGAGTCGTCACTGGTCCAAAGGCCCAATGAACTTTTTCCATATTAATTTTAATATTTGGTCCGCAAAAAAGTACATAACTTATAAAGTGTGTGACAAATCACATACTGTACTAGTTACCTGTAGTTAAGGTCATTCCACTGAAAGAGAGCCTGCACTGAGATTTTTGTCAAAATTTTCCTTAGTTGTTTATTTATTTTATAGGAGCTTAAAACTTGAAATAAAAATCGCGGTCCCCACACTTGTTTTGAAGCAACCGCACCTAGTTGCTTAAATAAGCAATAATTCCTTATGGTTATAATGTTTGTGAATGTTTGTTTGCAAAAGTCACCTTTCAAATGATTGTTTCTTATTCAACACTCAAGATTGTCCTTTATTTGTTAAAGAAAAAATGTTATTGCTTAATTCAAAGCAAAAGAACAAATTATAGGTCATCATGCTCGTTTATGCCAAAATGTTAATTTACCTCTGGCAAACTCCAGCAACAAGGAAAAGGCCATCATTTTTACTGCATTTTTGCTAGCTTTAATATGCAAGAGTTTATGGGTGGTAAGAACTGAGGGATGACTTTAAACCAGACTATTTGAACACTAGCTCAACATGCAGCTTTAATATGTACAGTAAGCAGCTTATGATTACTTTTTTGAATCCTTGCAACTATCAGCACTCAAGGTAAGGGGAAAATCAGAACCATGTGAAGGTATTAATTATTAGTAAAATGTTAATAACAATATTATTTTAAGTATTTTTCATGTGTTACAGTATTTTTAGAAAAATAACCTGGCTATTTTCTCCCAACTGTCAGTACCTCATCAACAAACTCTGGGTAAGAGTCACCAGGTTGTTACAAAGGAAGTGAAAGATGTTAAAGTTGATATCACCTCGGCAGTGGAAAAGAAAGAAAAATCAGAACAACCAGAATCAACCAGGGTGTCACAGCTGAGTCCTGCAGATGGAACAGAATCTCAGGGTTGGGCCAAGGTTAGTTGTAACAGGCAAACACAATAATAAAAGGGAAGAATAATAAACTGATTAATACTAATTTGGTATTATACAGATTTAGAAAGAAGGTTTAGAACAAGGTAATAATTTCATTTAGAAAGGTAAAGTTTTGAAAGAATTGACAAGTGAACAAGCATTAGTATTGTGAAAGTTTTTCAATACTTGATGTTTTGTACTGTCATCAAATGTCATATAATTATTCACTATATTAACAGAAATTTATCAATTGCTTTGTTTTGCATAAACCTTAATTACTGTAAGTACCAACCTGTGTTACTCTTTGAAGGAGAAAAACTCAAGTGTGAATAATTATTCTTGCTAGGCTGAAGTCGAGTCTTAAAATAACTGCTTTCAATTGTGTTTTCTTTGTTGTCCTTCATTGCACATACCACTGACGTTATCTGTACTCTTAAAGAAGGAAGAAGGTGCAACCACTAGCAGCATGACCCAGCAGAACGAAATCCCAAAAGATGGTGATGCAAAGAAGAATGTCGAAAATTGCAAGTTGGTTCAGCTACAAGCCAGCATTGATGAGATAAACAATGGTGCAACGTATTGGCATACTGGCTGGCGAGAACAACTTTGCAAATGTTCAATATGTAAGGTATGTAACTATATGTATACAGCGTACATTTTTCCACTTTAATTTAAAAGTTAGTTCACAGGAACTGTTGTGGTTTTGTTTAGTTTTTGCAATTTTTTAACTGAGACTGAACGAGATAACTCATGTTCCTGGTACTACATTGTAATTTATTCATGAATTCATGAGTATACTTGTTAGGGTACTCTGTTTTTTGTTTTAAGTATAGTTTTATGCTCACGTATCATTAAGCTGTTTTCAGTAACAAATGTTAAAACTTGGCAGAAGTATTAATTCTTTTTCTCAAGTTGATAATAAATAAGGGGAAAAAGCAATATTTATTAGTTCTTTGTCTGTTCTCAGATCTCTTGTTCTTTCACTTGTACAGTAGCAATTAAGTGTCATTATATGCAAAGAAAAGACTTATTGAAGTCAATAAGGTTAGTGTGCAACTCTGATTAGCTATGTAACTAGGAGGAAAGATGTGCAGTTCAAAATATCCCTGTGCAAGAACATGTTCATCTAATAATAGGGGGCTGGCACTTACACAAGCATTTAATTTGAAGCTTACTCAGTCAAATAGGGTCTAGGACTAAATTGTTAATTTTTTTTAAATTTAGGCCATGTATGAGAAGCTAGAAGTTCCATTTCTAAAAGATGACACAGATACTGTAGTTGCATATGAGGAGGAAGGAAGGAAGAAGAAAGTTAGCCAGTATGAATCAGGGATGGCTGCATTGCAGAACATGGGGCGCATTCAACAAGTGGAAGTCATGCATGGTATGTGTACAGTTATAGGTCATCTTTAGATAATATTGGCAAGATTAAGTAAAAAGCCTACTGGCTACAACCAATTCACTTTTATTTATTTTATGAAGTTCTTTTACCTTTTTAAAGGTTATTAAAACACTAAATATAATATAAAATTATGCAAGCTGAGTATTAACTTTTGAAAACTGGTTAATAGTTGTTACAAAAAATACAGGCCAAGGGTTTGTTAATGTCTTTTTCGTTTTTTAGACGACAGACAAAATCAAGTACTCCGTTTTTGCTTTCATCCATAAAAATGAAGAGAAAGATGTTATTGAACCCTTGCTTCAAGCCTATTAGAATTAATTGTTGCTTAGTTTTGTCAACATAATTATTATGATCTATTTATATACTGCCCAGATAACTCTGACGGTCTTATTAAGCTTTTTTCTGTTTGTTCCATCTGCAGAATTTAATGACATGAAGAGTGAGCTAACAGACTTTCTTCGAGGCTTTGCATCAGAAGGAAAGGTACTTGAAATAGACTGTATTTAAAGTGCAGATGAAGTGAAAAATTTTATTACTTCAATGGATAGACCTTGCTAAATGAGGAACAGCAGTGAAAAAATTTTGCTTAAATCTTTTTCTTGTTCTTTAGATATTAACGTTTAAAATTTTCATTTGATGGCGTCGTGAGTGGTTCCGACAAATTTGCATTTTTTCAAAATCTGCTGTCAATCCGCAACACTTCAGTGTATTTTACCTAAAATTGGATTATTGATGTATCCGAGGCAGATGGATCATCAGTCCAAGTCTGGCTCAAACCCACCAAAATTTTACGGATTGGCAGCAGATTTTAGAAAAATGCAAATTTGTCGGAACCACTTGTGACGTCATCAGATGCATTTTTTAAATGTTGATATCTCGAGAACCAGGAATGATGTTCCTCGTTTAGCAAGGTTTATCCATTGAATTAATAAAATTTTTCACTTCATATATGCACTTTAACATGCTGAAAGAAAACTAATGTATGTGCCAATAGCTTAATATGACTTTTTAAGAACTAATTATATTTTAGTGTAGCAGGGGTTTTATTGTTCAGAAAATTTTAGAATTAAGTGACATTTCTGAAAAGGTGTGTTAATTGAATCTTAGCTAATTACCCTAAACTTGGTTACTTAGCCAATTGCAAGTAAATACTAATTTTAAACAGTAACAAACTACTTGTAAGTAGCTAAATTTAAGATCGACTAAAATCTTTGCTATAAGAAGTTTTAAAGCTTTGATTAATACTTCCAATGGTGAAACTAAGATGTATCAACTCTTGATCATAAATTTTACTAAGATAATATTAAATCTATGTAGTTTAAGAGCTGATCAATGAGATTGAGCCTTGATCAATTTTTCTAAGTCTTATGTGCATATGAAGTGAAAAATTGTATTATTTCAGTGGTAACACCTTGCCAAACCAGGAATGGCAGTAAAAAAAATTTGTCAAAATCTTTTATGGTTCTTGAGCTACATTTAACATTATTTAAAGTTTTCAACTGATGACATCAATATGGTTCGGACAAATTTGTGTAGATCTGCTGCCAATTTATAACCTTTGAATAAATTTCAGCCAAACCTGCACTGATGATCTGCCTACCTCAAGATACATCAGCAGCCTGCGCTTGGCTTAAAGACAACCAAAGGTTTTGAATTGGCAGCAGAGTTAAATATAATGCAAATTTGTCTAAACCATACATGACATCATCAGTTGAGAACTTTAAGTGTTAACACCTCACGAACCATAAAAGATTTTGACAAAATTTTTCACTGCCATTCGGTCCTCATTTTAGCAAGATCTATCCACTGAAGTAATACAATTTTTTACTCCACATGCACAGTCTTTAACATTGGTTCTGAAGTCTAACTTGGGAATATCTAACTACTTGTTTGACAGGTTGTGAAAAAGGAAGATGTCACAAAGTTTTTTGAGTCATTCCAGGCTCGAAAGAGGCAGCGATTAGAAGGACCTGGAGTTCAGTACAAATGCAGATAGACTAGAGAGATACTGACCCAGAAAGATTGAGATGAGTGGAAAAATATTAAATTTTCTTCTTGAATCATGTCAATCTGTTGTAAAGTATTAATTGAAGTTTGTTGCATGAAATGCTCTTTTAACAAAAACTTCTGTAGACAAATTTTTTGCTACTTGACAAATAAAGTTGTAGTTCTATGTACAGTACATATTATTAAGTTAACATTGTAACCAGATGAAATCTGCATTTATCTTGGTGAAACTTCTTGAAATTAAAGATTTGAAAAAGTTTTTTAGTTGTCCAAAAACTGTTACAGTTATACCAGATGGAAAATCAATCAGTCTTCCACATTTGATTCAAGTATATTCAGTAGTTATTTAATTTGTACGTTGACTGTATGTTTTCAACCACAAGAAAATTTAGTGACACTTTGCATTGCTTGTTTCATAAGTTAATGGTTCAAACATTGTTACACATGACATGATAAATGAAGAATCGGCTGTTGCTAGAGAAATGAATTTAATTTTCTGTATAACTTTTCACTTGTTTCCAACACTTCAGCCATATAATAGGGTTTGATGTACAGACTGTATTCTATCAGGAAGAAACAATTTTCTGACACTGAGAACCTATGTAACTATAAACATTACTTAAATTAAAATTTTTGGTCAACTAAATTTGATCTTCTTATCTGATAGTGGTAGGAGTCCACTGTCTAAAAGGAGATTCAATCATTAACACATGTTGAATTTTTAAAAACTAAACACAGGTAAAGCAGTAAACCTTGAATGACCCCCCCCCCCCATCACCAAAAACAAATTTATGAGAAAGTTTACTAATGTTCAACTTTAGTTAGTTCTCAAAGTATGTATATTAATTTTATTGTAATATTTCTTAATTTGATTTCATAAAAATAAAGTTAGACTCTTCACCTCAAACTTAAAATCTAGTTTAATTTAAAGTTGGAGCTAAACACTCCATATAAATGAAATGGTTAGTGCATTGACATGGAATCCACTCACTTTGGGTTTTGAAAACATTTTATTTCAACTCTAAGGCATGGTAATTTTTACAAAGCAATTTATGTTATTTTCAATTAATATGCTACTTTGATTTATTTTGCTGTACAGACCTAAGCATATTTTGTATGATACCACTCCAAACTAAAAGTTAATTACAGGATCTATAGAGGCTACAGATCTGACTCTTTGTGTACTGCATGTAGACGTGAAACAATCCATATATGGATGGGACTGCATGGATGGCTCAGGTCAGTAAAATTGAAGGGAGAGCCCATGCACATCTATATCAATACGTCAGACAAATCCTGACAGCTTTGAAAAACTTGTTAGATGAGGGAAATTGTGGTTTTAGATAAACTTTTTAATTTGTCAGAGGTACCTCAAAAAACCTTTTTCTCTGCTTTAAATGGTGAAACTAAAATGCTACAAGTTTTGAGGCCTGAACAGCACAGTAACAAATAAAGTTTCATTGATGGCCAAAAAGCATATAATGTTTCGTCAAGCCTGTTTTGCCAGATTTAAAACTGCAAGTTTTTTTTAAATGGTAATACTGCCTAGGCTTCCTCCTTTAACTATGGGCTTCGCATCACAAGATTCCAATTTAAAGAGTAGTGTAGCTCTAGTAACAGCAATTAACAAAAAAACTAATCTACATCTGCCAAGAAATTGAAGACTTCTACTACCAGCAGCTGTTTTTTTTTCTTACAGGAAAATTTTGCTTTTAAAAAAGGAAACTATCTACAGGAATTTTTAAAAAATTAAAAAGCTTGCACTGGTGGTAACTTAAAAAATCATAATTATAATCCATGTTAAGCTTCCTGGTCCCTGGAACAGTTTAGTTCAGGTCAGGTAACCCTGCAGTGCACCCGTCTTCAATGGCACATTCATCAACACCTCGTCTGATTTTGAAAAACCCTGTAAAAGAAATCAAACTTAAACATTACTGTTAAATTTCAAACTTTAAATGGGAATTTTCTAAACATTAAGATTAAAGCAATGGCTGTGTAACTTGTATGTCTGTACTATGTATATTCTGCAACATTCTGGTTTGTTTCTGGTATGTACAGTTTTTCTTGAAATCAGAATAAAATGATTTCAAATAATAATTAATTTTAGTTTGCAATAAAAAATATTTTCTTATTACTACGAAGTGGCAACATTGTTACCATGTCGGAAACCCTAGGTTAAATTGTTATTAATTTTCTTGATAGATGCCAAAATTCTTCTGTGAGTGTTTCTTATGAGGTGTCAGAAATAGCATTATTTTTCAAGAAGACACAAAGCATTAAGTATAATATGTATTGATCACATAGCACTTTTAGCTTGCATTCTACCATGTTAGAAAACCTATACTGCTTCTTTAGGTATGGAATGAAGCAAATTGGTTACCAAAAAGTATTAAGTAATACTAATAGGCTTTAGTCAGAATTTATGTTCAGAACTTGAAATAATCTTGCAGATAAGAATTAGGTGTCTCAAAAATATAAAATAAAATTAACCCTTTTTAAATGTTTGTGCAACATTTAATATCTTATAAATTTTAAATTTATTTTAATTTATAATTTGTAAGTACTGTAGTTTCAAAAATGAACCAACAAACCTTGTTCACCCCATGTTGGTCCCCAGGAATTTGCACAAAGCTGTTGAAAATATAAGATAATATTATTTTCAACTTTTTACTGTAAATTTAAAATAATTTATTTCGATTTTTCGTAAGAACTAAAGTAACCTTGAAATGATCCATCACATAATTTCAAAGTTTGTCTGATAAACACAAAATTAATCATTAGATCTTGGGAGTGAAAAATTTAATGCTTAGACAATCTGTCCAGGACTAAATCAATCAACCAATCGTTTTACTGGCCCTATTACAGTTTCCTAAAACTGAAGAACAGGGTGTTCACACACAACTAGAGAAAAGGCAAGAAGAAAACTAATACATGATTAATAAGAACTGATGGTTAACTGTGACCAATCTGTTCATTCTATCAATTTTTCTGACTGACGGGGTGTAAGACTGACTAGATCATAAGTTGTATTGGTGCTGGTATTTGTTAGGTTGTCTGAAAATGCAAGAAAGAATTCAAGTCTTAACACGGTTTTTAGCAAAGTTTTGGCCAGCAGTTATTGTTTTAATGTGATGAAAGTGAATCCAGGTTGGCAAGTTGGAGTGCTTCATGTGGTAAGGAACGTGTGTGAATATAATTCTCAATGTTTCTCTCTGGATGGATTCTTGTTTTGCAAGGAGTCAGTGTTTCATATGGCAGCCTAATGTCACATCTAAATCCCCTATCCTACATACATTGTGAAACTGTTTACAAGTAAATGTACAGTAGACACGCCAATTTTAAGTGCAACAAATTACATACCCAGTAGTCTTCTCCATTTTCTACTCCCCACCTTTGAATATGAAATAAACTGCATGTTAGCTATTAAAATCAAGCTTTGGTAATAAACTTATTTGAAAGTTAATTGATATGCAAAAAACATTAATGAATATATGATTATAAAATTATTGTTCTTTCAAACATATATAAGTTAGTTAATAATTATATTGGTTTTTCATCTTTATTTAAACTTACTTAACATTCATTATAAATATTTTATGGCTGTTTTATAATTTTAATTGACTGAGAGGGGAGGGGGGGAGGGGCATGTGATAGGCTGCAATACCGTACCATACCAACAAAATGAAAAAGTACAAATAATTTCTCCTGCCCCCTTTTTTGATGTTCTGTAGGTTTTAATCATCCACCTCCCTCAGGAATAAAACTTTCCAATAGTCTTTTCAAATTACCAGTAATATATGTTTTTTCAGCTTAATTTGATTAAATTCAGAATTCTGTCAGTTCATTGCTATTTGGGAACACTTCAGAAATGTTAAAAGTATACCAAAGAATATATTTAATTCCAGTTAGCTAGCATGCATGGTGACTGGACCAAGTGTCAATCAGGCAAACAACCATGGTGAATGCGCAAGCAAAAGAAAATATGGCGGTTCAAGATTGACGCTAGGTCCTTCCCCTAAAAACAGTCGCTAATGAATGTGCAAACGAAAGAAAACATGGCGGTTCAAGATTGACGCTAGGTCCTTCCCCTAAAAACAGTCACTAATAAATGTGCAAGCAAAAGATAACATGGCGGTTCAAAATTGACGTTAGGTCCCTTCCCTAAAAACAGTCACTAATGAATGCGCAAGCAAAAGAAAACATGGCAGTTCAAGATTGACGTTAGGTCCTTCCCCTAAAAACAGTCGCTAATAAATGCGCAAGTGAAGGAAAACATGGCGGTTCAAGATTGACGCTAGTTCCCTCCCCTAAAAGCAGTCACTATGCAGGCTACAAATTAGCTCACCCAATAATCTTAATGGCATGACCACCAACAGCCCGGCCTGAGACATGGGCATAAACCCCAGATCTGTAGCTGTAGAAATCCTGGTACACCGTGAAATCAGCTGCATAGTTATTAATTAAAGTATATGTTATTCCATGCTTAATGTTTGAAAAACCATCAAGCTTTATACTAAACACTTTTAGTAGAAAAAAACTAATATTAATAGCACTCATACAGTAGTAGCACTCATATTGGATTTTTTAAGAAATAGTGCAATGTATAATTATTATTATTATTATTATTATAGTCTTGAAAGCAACTAATGAAAATATGGTTAATATTCTCACTGTCTATCCAATGACAAATAATAATAAAAAAAGTCTTAGATTAAGAAAATTCTGTATTCTGGTTTGGTTTTACTAAAACAACTTAGCTACAGTATGACATGATGGACTTAAATTATTGAAGACATAAACTGTACCATATGTGACTGAAATTGAAATAACAAAACATTTTCTGTTCATCAGCAGGATGCTCAAATTATTTGCAACTGCACTGCCAATAAATGGTTTCAGTGACTTGGACTATTGAGTAATGTTTGCCATGACATGTTTCTTGTTAAATGATTTTTTTTTAAAAAGTTAAATAATAATTTTTTCTAAGCTGTGATACCTGGTCATTACTGAACTTTTTATTCAAGCAATATTTATTTACCTTCAATGGGGCCATAGGTCATGATATCAGTTTGCATTGCCGCAACCTGCCACAGGAAGCAAAATCTGTGAGATTACATGTTCTATAAATATCAGAATTAGGTAACTTCTCTAACTAAATTCTTCTATTCCATTTATTTATTCCATTATATATACCTTACATTAATTGAAACCAATTTAAAGGTAAAATGAAATATGGTTATGTTTTTCCAGATGTGTGCCCTTTTAAACCTACAATATTTTTTGTTATAAAGACACAAATTCTCATGTTAGTCAATACCTAGCCCAAACCCCAAAATTATGGATCTGATCAATGTACAAATATGAAAATTTGCTCCAAACATTAATTTTTACCAAATTTCAACAAATACATGTGGGCTCTTCCCACCTGGCACATAAAAAACTAAAAAAAAATTCCTTGAGCTCAACATACATTCTTAGCGGCAATACTGTATGCTGTTTTGGCATGATAGAACTTTGCTCGACCAGCTCCACTGGGACACTCGGTTATGGAAGAGTTGCTGAATCTGCAGTTCTCATTTCTTGCTACATATTGTCCATAGCACTGCTCTGTCAGCAAACTGTTTGACATAAAAACAACATCAAATTCTGTACACTCATTATTCCATCTACAAGATGCAGCCAGCATTAATGGTCCCCTTAGCTTGCAAAGCCAGTTCTAATTCCCATCCCAAGAGATAGTTCAAATATAAATTATGTGAGGCCCACTTCTCTCACCTATAAATATGACACTCTAGGTTTGATGAACATAGAAAGTCATACATAGATGTGCTATAAAAAATTTTAAGATGTAAAAAAAATATAAGTTTAGCTACAGCACTGATATTTTAAAGCCATTAAAACCATGCTGCAACTTACCCGACTTCTTTCATGTAGTTCCAGGCTTTGATTGGCCAACCACCACTACAGCCGTGGTTATCCCTATCACAATCAACTAGCTCCTGTGCTGAGAGTACTACATTGACCCTGTTCCCACTAGCAATGGCAAAACGATCTGAGAGAACTTCTGCAAAAGATTGTAAACAAGAAGTAGTTTAGCAGTGTATTAAGACTCTGCTAGTGAATGATGTGATCTGGGGCAAAATATTTTTGAAATTTTAGAATTTTCAGTCCACCTATGTAATTATTATAATTGCTGCAGTATGGGTCTAGCGGCAATTCATTTGATGTATTTAGGGCTTCATCAATGTGGACTTACAAATACAGTATTTGTATGGAATCACGAACAAAATAAAATTTAAAGTTTGATTTTCAATAAAATTTTACAAACCTTGGTCTGATGTTGTTTTTGGTAGTCTGTTGATCCTTTTTATATAGCTGGTTCCCCAGAGGGCATCAAAATCATTTAGAAACCAAAAATAAACAGCTAGAAAGGATCAACAGACTACCTGAAACAACATTTATTGAAAATCAAACTTTCAATTTGATTTTGCTCTTGATTCCATACAAATAACTGTATTTGTAAGCCCACACCGATTTTGTGCCTGGTCCGCCTGTGGCTAAGCCTGTATGCTTTCGGTCTGGACACTGTTGGTAACTGATTACTAGGGACCTAAGACAACAACACCAATGACAATAGCTTCAAAAAACATTTCTTGCTTGGCTTTTTGATCATGTATGACTAGTTTGCCATCACTGTTGTTTTCTGCCATCGACATCTGTGTTGCCGTACTTTTTGCTTGAGGTCATCCTTATTGCAAAGAGACTTTGAGCATTCACATGGAAAAATTACTAGCTAATAAACACACCTTAAGTTCTTACTTCAAAATTGAGAAATGGTTTTAGCTGCTGAATCTCCCTGCAATACCTACCAGATGCTCCAAAAGCCCAACAGCTGCCACATGCACCCTTGATTAGAAAACAAATGTTAGTTTCTAAATTCAAGGTTGCCCTTTATCACATATATAGGCATCCTAAGCTTGTAGCAGGTCTAATACAGTATATCATTGACTTTATAGAAATGTTGACAATTCCCAATACAATCTCTTATAAATTTAGTCGACATTTTAAGACTGAAAATGTTGGAAATAAAGTTCACCTACCTTGAGTCCACCTTGTAATAATTTTGTATCTTACAAGTGTGTATTTTTAATTGCAATTTGAGGTGTTTTCAAAGGAGTTTTTGTGACTTTTTGATTTTAAAATTTTGACTTGTTTTATTGACTTGGTATGGGTAACAGTCAACATTTAATATCATATTAGTCTTGCTACAAACTTGGGATGCCTGTGTTTGCCAAAACCTTAAGGAAGATGCTGTTTTGATAAGTTAGAAAAAAGCTTGGTAGAACTGACAGCTCATTAGAACCATCTGTTGCCAGTTAATCAACACCCAACTTCTCTTTATATAACACATGCATGAACAAAAAGAATCATTCTTGTAATAAGAAAATGATAGTTGACCAGACAAGGTGGACTACCAAAGATGAAAACAATTCTCCCAAACTTACTCAATGTAAAATATTGGCTCTTGTTAGAACCAAGACATGTCAAAGGGAATGAGTAATACAGTTATTTTATTTTAAGATTTACCTGATTCCTAATTGAATGAATAGAACCTGGCCATTTAGCACGTGCATCAAATGAAACTGGAATGTTAGTAGCCACCTTGTCCACAACCTGTGACATTGGTTTGCCTTCACGATTCGCTCCAAGCCATTTCTTTGCATCCTTGATGGTCAGTTTGGAAAACTGTGGGTACATTTTTGCTTTCCATCTGTAAAAAATTAAAGCAACTCACTGGCTTTATGCACAAAGTATAACTCATGAGGATCTATTTTGTGAATGTTTGATGTATAGTAATTTCTGCATTCAAACAAAAACACTTCCTGGTTTTTGAAAAGGAAGTTAAACCACTGCACAATAAGAGGTTGGCTATAACTATTCAGTATATTTACAGCACATAATTTATAGGTTGTGTCATTTTGTTCAAAACTATTTCAAAATCCTTTCAGTCCTAGAGACCTAGTCTATTGTGTTGCTAAATAAATTTCCCAACTTAGGTTCATACTTTTCATAAAACTAGATTAGGAGAAGTTTACTTTTCATCTAAAGTAGTTTTTATTGTTTGATCATCACATTTGATATTTTAAACATTTCGTGCAAGTTATTTAAGGAGAAGGTAGTTATTGATAAACTGACCAGGGCAACAGCTAACAGATATGTTTAAGTAGATGGTGTATGGCTAATGGGATGAGCGGGCATTGGGGCAGGAGGCTAGATTGCCCCAGGTTCAGACACACTACTTTACGAACCTTCCCCGCCCCAACTTCTGCAACAAGATACTTTCTTTTGCCAGTGTTTGTTTGATGACTGTCAAAATGCATTCAGACTAAAAAATCCAATTCAGGCATTGATACTGTAATAATTCTGGCTACGGGTAGTACCTCTACCAACTGAGGTGACACTTTCTTCCTTGCATTTACACTACCAAGTCATTCACATAGATTATGAGGGAATCAGCCACAGAATTGATGTTAAAGAAATGAAATGTGCCTAATTATGGGTATCCGCCAAAGTACTGAATTTTTGTTTATCCTGTTAAATGGAAAGAAGACACGAAAGTAGCTAAGCTATCGCCTGTTTACGTCCGCGCGCCGGTCTCGTGAGGTTGGTGGCAGGACGTCACGTGTGTGAGACGGGATTATCAGGGGCAATACATATGACTCGCATGTGTGACACTGAATTGTCAAGCCGTGACTCGAAAGCGAAATCTCGCAGTCAAATGCAGTTTTATGTACTCACAAGCTAAGCTAAGTTTCAGATTAGTAAAACTAAAGTGTATATTTAAGGCACTCTCGCTAGTTTTGTTTTTAAAAGACGACTGGCTGTTTTTAAAACTTAAAAGTTCGTAAGGAAAATGTCCGTATAAAAGTTGGAAGGAAGCCAGGTAGTTGACATTCAGCGTTTAGCTTCGTTTAATTTTAAAGAAGAGTCAGCCATCACAATTTCCCTTATAAAATGAAAACTATTTTTAATCTATATTAGCTATATGCCGGGAAGACACTTTAACTACGATGCAGAAGATATCTTAACTTACCCTAAGTTGAGAACGTTAATTTTTTCAACCAGTTCAGGGTACGTGAGCCGGTTGTCATAGACAAATCCTTCCAGCACTGCTGAAGACACCAACACGCAGAACAAAGGGAGAATGTTCATCATATAAACTTCGACCTGATTATTCTGCAAAACAAGCTTTATCTTGAATTTTCACTTGTGTCCTGAATGCTCGCGCTCTGGTATGTTTCGTGGAGGTGTAAATAGTGGCTTTGTCATTCACTGCACGTGACGTACTTATTGGGTACTGATTGGAAGAGAGCTGTCAACCTTAAGTTATCGCTAAGTAATCGGCTAGCTAATTAGTTGATTCAAAACAATAACTGGCCTAAACCCATGATTCGTGTGTTTCTCGTGATGTCTTGCGGTTTCCGGGCTGGTTACGACCCCTACCCCTGGCTGGTGATGGGGCGGAGCTCCAGGAAACATGTTATGCCTGGTAGCCGGCCAGCGCAGGCAAAGAATGAGAACCCTAGCATTTATTTTAATAGATCCAGAGTGGCACAAAAAAAATGGTTTGTTTTGTAAGTGCAGCGCCACCCAAGATATAAATATAATATATATGAGTACGATGTTCGTCTTTCCCTATTTTTGTTTGGATTTCAACAGCATGGGCAACAAGAAGCCAGAGTTAAAAATTGAAAAACAAATTTATCTACATCTTCGCTGGTCTCTTTTGTCTTGTTTTAAAATTTTCAGGAATTTTTCACCTCCCCCCCCCCCCCACTCCCTGTTTATTAGATTTTATAAGAAATTTTCCACCACCACCCCCCCCCCCCATTCATTTAGCACCTTAGTTTCAGAGTGTTGAAAAAGTTGCTCTACGCATCTGTACCCTTTGCCGAGCGGAGACAGGCTATAATGAGTATGCCCCGTCCCAAATGAAAACTGATGAATTTGCAGTATAAAACGTACTTCGGATCTATTTTCACGACTCCACCGCTACTGTACACCCGTAGCAAAGTACATATTCAGTACGTGATAACAGCGACAGGTTCTTCTTGGTTCACATGAAATTTATTGTGCATGAGTGATGAGAACTTGCATTGAATTCCTTCACCCACCCCCTAAGATTTAATTGTGTTCGATATCTGAAGCTTAACCTTTTCAAATCTGACTCACTGTCATTTACGTCAAGTTGTGTTCGATTTGCGCAATACTAGCTCGGTCCTGTTGACTTTAACTGTACATAAATGTAAATAGTCAAGATTCACTTTAATAATAACTGCAGCTGGATTCAAAATGGCGGCAATTGAATGGGCTCCTATCAAAATCCCAATAAAACGTCGTATGCAGACTTTTACAGTTATGATGCAAGTTTTCGCGTTTTTATTTGGCCACATTGTCGGTTGTGTTTTGCTAGTTTTAATTGTTATGTGTCCGTATACAACGATTTTTGCCGTGTTTTATCTCGGCTGGGCCTACATTCTGAACGGGCAAACACCAAGTCGCGGAGGCAGAATGATTCCTTGGTTTAGGCGCCTGAAGTGGTGGAAATACTTTTGCGAGTACTTTCCATTATCGCTCTTAAAAACAGCAGATTTAGACCCGAAGAGGAATTATGTCTTTGGCTACCACCCTCATGGGATCATAGGGATGGGTGCAATCGGAAGTTTTGGCAGCGAAGGTACGAGCTTTTCGGAAAAATTCCCAGGAATCGTCCCTCACTTACTGACTCTTTCGATGAATTTTAAATTTCCTTTCATTCGCGATCTTATCATGGCGTCAGGTGTGTGTTCAGTGGACAAAGGAAGTATAGAACACATTTTACAGAAGATGGGACCGGGTCATTCTGTGGTTATTGTGGTCGGTGGTGCGGCCGAATCGCTTGATGCTCATCCAAATAGTTTCAAGTTGACTTTAAAAGATAGGAAAGGATTTGTCAAACTGGCTTTAAGAAGTGGGTAAGTCTTATAAGTATTACTCTACAATTAATTTATTGCCAATACTAAAATCAATATCAAAATATTTGTTTTCTAAAAGACGGCGAAATTGACTATATGAAAATATAATTATTAATTGTCACGACTTGAAACGTGTAACTTTGACATTCGTCTCGAGCTCTTTATACTAACCAGTTGGGAACTAAAGTTCTTTCTTTCGACCAGGGACTGCAGAGCCATTTCAGATTGTTAAGGCAATGCTGGGGGGGGGGCATTAGGTTACTGGCTACTCCGGGGTTAAAAGGGTAATGATGAACACTGGGAAAGTTCCCAAAATACCCTAAGAAAATTTAAAATACCTCTCATTACACTACAATACACTAAAAAATACCAACTGAAAATTGACATTTTTCCCTAAATAGCTAGCGAGTTGGCATTAAGTCCCCTCGTATTTGTGTTGAATGTGATATGCAGTGAGTAAAAGAAGGTGCGTGCATAATAGGATGTCTGCCAAAGGACTTGACTTAATTTCTTATCAGTACAAATTATGTTTAAAATACAAGGGGCTACAAGTAGTCTAATACCTTTGTGGTTTTCAACCCTAAAAAATACCATTCTCTTGCAATTATTTTATAACTTTTGTATGTAAGAAAATATGCCGTTTCTGATTGGTTAATAATAGGAGTGCATTAACCAGCTGAGCAAACCGATTGCAAGTTAAGATAATTGTCTTTTTTATAAAAGAAGTAAAATATGCACTGCTGCCATATTTGCACATTTATTAAACAACAGCTACTTTTTACTACAGCTAAAACCAAACTGAAACAACTCAAAACTGAAGAGTCTAGTGCAAAAATGACATAAGTGACTCAGTATAAAATGTTAAATTCTCCTAATGAATTTGCAGAGATAAAAGGGATAGTGTAGTGAGAAATGGCAACTTAATCCAAAGTCGCTTTTGCGCTAGACCCTTCAACTATAAACTTAAACACTACATCAAACTAAATTACTTTAATCCATTTAGTTTAGCCAGTCATGCTCTTGTATTTATGATTTAGAGATTGCATTGTAATGTTTTTCATTACCAGGGCATCTCTTGTTCCAGTTTTCTCCTTTGGTGAAAACGATTTGTATGAACAAGTTGATAACCCCAGAGGATCTCCCCTAAGGCAGTGGCAAACAAGTATGAAAAATGTCATGGGATTTGCTCCGCCCATTTTCCATGGCCGAGGAGTGTTACAATATACGTTCGGCCTGATTCCTTATAGAAGGCCTGTTCATACTGTTGGTAAGTTCAGATAAGCTCTCTTTGTATGCTAAAGTTTGCTATGGTTGGCAGTTCATCTTGCTCTATCCATACTCTTTAGCTTAAGGAGATGTTAAGAGGCACCGAGGTTGAACAATCCCGTGAACACTAAAACAGCCAAAAGCTGGCAATAGGCCTTTGTGGTCACATGACCAAAGTTACCTTAAACTAATTAGCTATAACAAAATGGTGTTAAGTAATGGAAAGAGCAGGTTAGCATTAATTTGAAGGCATAGTTTCAAGTATCAATGTTAAATACTTAAAAAATGATAGCTTATATAAAATCAAAATTTTTCAAAAGAAATGTATGTGAAAATGATACTAATACTAACAGTACATCATGCATCATACAATTATTCCTTAGAAATGTTTTTTTTTCTGTTGCTTGCGATTTTTTAGATATTAATTTAATTTGAAATCAGAAAGCTGAAACTTTGCCATTTTACTATATACTGTCAACCTGCTCTTTCCATTTCTTTATACCATTTGTCTAAGCTCATTGCGAATTAAGGTAATTGTGGTCATGAGACCTCTAACTGCGAAAGGCATATTAATTTTTTAGGAGAATCTGAACTGGCTTAATTATGTTTAAATTTAGGGCCTAGGGTTTGCCATAAAAGCTCTATAATTTTAATTTGTACTTTATTTATAACTCAGGTCAAATATCACCTGGGCCTTAACTTATTCAATATCAGGCTTTCCATTGGAAATATAAGTTTAACAGAAGGGGAAACTTCTTATTAAATCAGCATAATTTTCTTGTGGACATGAAAGTATAATTACTAACAATATTATTTGACTTAAATTGAGAGAGAAATACATTCAAATATACAGTGTTTTACAACAACTTTATAAAGTTGATATATAAGTGACATTGATGATGGCAGTGTAGTTGATAATGACGAATAATCTGTTTTGATATTCCCCAAGGTTGTTGTAATGATAGGCAATTTGTATTTTCATGCTGGTCAAATAAACTGCAGAAGATTCATTTTAGGGAGGTCTACAAAGTTCATCTTTACCAAGATAAGGGTCTCAAAAGCTTTTTGTCTGAAGAGAATCTAAAGCATCAACAAGTTACAGTTTGGTTTATTTTCAAGCTTTTTTGTTTGTGGAGCTTTTTCTTGTGAAAGTCTTTTGTTGCCAAGTGTCAAATGTCAAATCCTGCCCCCCCCCCCCTCCCTTCAGGATTTCCCTGATTTCTTTTTTTTTTTCATTTTGCCAATAGTTGGTGAGCCAATTCATGTCAACCAAATCAAAGAACCGTCTGTAGAGGAAGTAAATGAGTTTCATCAAAAATACATTGATGGCCTTGTAAGCATTTTTGAGAGGTACAAGAGCAAATATGGAATATCTGAGGAGCAACACTTGGAGATTTGTTAAAAAACATGTTACATGGTATAATTATGTAATACAAATTATACAATATGTATTTGGAGTAGATCTGAAGAAAAATACTTGGAGATTTGTTAACAAAATAATGTATTACATGATATATGTTAGACAATCAGTCGTATAATTACACAATATGTATATGGAGTAGATATGAAGAACAATACTTGGAGATTTGTTAACAAAATATTGTATTACATGATATATGTAATATATATTTAACAATTATTCCAAGAGCACACATTCAATATGAGATGGTAAATAGCCAAAGAGGCGCGTAGTGCCGAGTAGTCTATAAATCATGTCATATCCAACAAGCGCAAATGGAATAATTGTTTTATTGAATTTAATTAGTTTTCTAAACTCTTCCATACTTAGAAATAACAGCTAAATTTTATTCAGAACCTATTTTTTGGCTTT
>JAOBAT010078430.1:0-19996 GCA_026413305.1 Hydrozoanthus tunicans | reverse complement strand
GGGGGTGAAGGGGGGTACTTCAGGATCAAAAGGGTAGGGAAGACCGTCAGAATAATTTCAAAGATACCCTAAAAAATATCAAGAGATAAAAAATTTCCCCCAAAAAAACACTCTCGGTTTTAAAATTACCCTAAAAAATACCAATTTTTCCTTGATAGCTAGCGGATCGACGAAAAAGCTCCTCATGGTACGTTCGTGAAAGACTTTTTCTTAACTTCTCAGTCAGTATGCATGTTTGCTAAAACACAGGACTGCAAGCAGAGTAATAGCTTGGGGTTTCTTAACCCTAAAAATACCAGACTCTTGTTTTACCACAGGATTTCTTTTGACAACCCCTAAAAAATACCAGACTGACCGCTAAAAAATATCGCTAAAAAATACGACGATCATACCTACCACCCCAATATAGGGAGTACTCCCCCCGGGCACGAATCAGCAACTATAATATATTATATGGGTACACCTAGTATCATTGCTGAAAACAACTGCTTTGGTAGGTGTAACTCATGCCAGACTTTCTTGCTAAAACATTAGTTTCCAAATTTGAAGGTCAATAACTCTTTACCGGAGCTCGATATAAATTTTGTGTTATGAATCAGAAAGAAAGTGTATTCCCTTTACTAAACCTCTAAGATGTTCCAATAGTAAACAATGTTTATCAACTACAGACTCTTGACGTTACGCACCTTTGGCACATAAAGCATCTGACCAATGTTTTTGGTAACGTTTTCCAATACGCTTGAAATGTTCATAGCTGCACACAAGATATGCCTCCAAAAATATGCTTAGAACAAAAGTACGCACCAATTCTGGCAAACAAATAATTGCTTATATGGCGAATATACAATGGGACAGTATCCCCGCCGGCAGATTTAAAAGATCTCAATGTATTCAAATTCTGAAAACAACTAAAACGTTATTTGACTACAAAGTACTCATCTCAAATCTACAAATCTTATCTATCCAACCTTACTTCTCTTCTCTTAAAGTTATGATTCTTGCGTTGATTTGAAACTCGAAAAACACAGGAGGCAGATCGAAAACTGAAACGTTTACCAATCTCTTGGTTTATAATAGTAATAAAAATTGTTTTAAGCGTGCAATTAATAATAAATGTAAAAAAATAAAGGTTATTAAAAATGTACCTGCAAAGTTGTTAATAGAAGCTGTGGTAATGTATAGTAATGTTTATTTACTTTTATTTTTCAGATTTGGTTCGCCAATCATCGAGCGAGTCTGCGAAAGCATTACCAGAGAGCAAGGCCAAGCGATATCGTCACTCAAAATAATCCAATGGACTATCGCGGTCTTTTGCCATTGCCCTGTAGCTGTGAAAGCGTTGGAACCTCGATGATGCGGTTTTGGCCTTGTGACGCCAGGAAAATGTATTTACCAACTCTTTTTTCTTGTGGACCAAGTAAAATTGCTTAAAAGAGAGGCAAACTCTGTGTTTTAGCATAATAAGAGTGTCAGTTAGGCTTTTGGCGTTAGCTCGAGCCTTGATCACAGGTGGAAGACAGTGAACTCGTGGCTATTAAGAACCAGTAAACTTGCTCGATTCAGTTAACTGAAGGTTTCCTCGATTCTTATTTTACGACAATCAATTTTAAGTGGCAAAGTTTATTCAACTGTTCATACACAGAACGTAAAACCTGGACATCCTATACTAGAATTGATTAAGCTTTTATTTAGCTGAAGTTACATTTCATGTATGGTTTTTGTACATAGCGCAGCAACACTATTAGTTTGACTGCAATGAGCCATTTTCCTAAGGAAAACAAAACAAACTCTAGTTACCAACCTTATCATTAAACGGTGCCGTGGTGGTGATGTTTTTATGGGCACATAACGAAAGCAGAGGTGTACCATATTGTTTCATTGTTATGAACAACAAAAATGAACAGCTCCACGATTTGATGAAAGAACGTATATATATATATATATATATATATATGAATATAGAGAAAAAGGTCAATTTTAATGCAAGTTACCAGCCGTTGAATTTCAGGTGTTTTACATTGTTGTTCCGTTGGGCGGTGAAGAGGTGTCTTGAATACAACCGAATCTATAGGCGTCATTAGCTGAACGTAGACTTTAAGGTCAACTGTAAAGCAAGTTACCATTAGTTGGATTGCAGAAGTTTTACTGTGTTGTTCCGTTGGGTGTGAGGAGGAGGGGGTCTCTATAGGCGCCATTAGCTGCCTCGCAGATTATAGTTTTTTTGAAATTTAAACGTCCTCTTTTAATCAAAAAGTGTATGAGTTCTTTTAAGTCCGCTGCTACAAGACGAGGGCCAGTAGACCAACGGCTTAACGTCCCTGACCGGAGAAGGAGTGGAAAAGATGTCCGCACAAAAACTCGTCCTTGATTGATTGGCTAGGGTTTAAAACCAGGGCCTCACGTTTGACATATAGAGTGCCAACCTAACATACGTAGAACTAGGTCGCTTGTTCAGAGGCAGAAATTCGAAAACGAGCAAGCTGAACAAAAGTTCTCTGAAAATTACCAATATTTTGACATTTTTAACTCAGATAACTGGTGAGTCCGCCCTTGCAAGTTTGCTCGTGTTGGGCTGAACATGATATGCAGTTAAAAAAAGCGCCTATGATAGGACGTTCGCCATGCGGCCTTTGTCTTTTAACTTATCAGTACGTACATTTAGCGTTTGCTAAAACGAGAGCCTGCAAGAAGTTTAATAACTTCGCAATTTTTAACTCAAAGAATAGCACAAGTTTTCTATTATCAACCCCTTAAATACCGGGCTGATTATTTTAACCCCTAAAAATACACCCACTACCAAAGTATAGGGAGTGAACCCCATTAGGGATGCTCGGCAGTTTTGAAACGAACCCTAAAGATGCACATGCGCAAATTCACTCAGGCATTTAAAATGACCCTAAAGGAACAAGAATGTTACCTGATAATCTTTTGAGGCCATTTTCGAGCTTCAAAATAAAGTAAAACTACCATGCATGCATGTCTTTGCCAAGACTTCTTATCGCGGCTAAGTTTTAGCAACACATCAATCTGGTGAAAAAGAAAGAGTTGTTTCACTTTGTGTCAGCAGTTTCTCTAAATTGACCATAGCTAGATTAACGCCGGGGTAATTGTGTTGTTGTTGTTCCAGAAATGACTTGCGTTTCTTTGACACGGCATGAAAACGAAATCGCATTTTGGCATGCACTTGTCTGTTTGGCTTCCTACGAAGGTGCTTGTCAATGTCTTCAAAACAACAGATATTGAGAACCTATTAGTAAGTGTGGCGTTTGGTTTGTCTCTTTAGCCGAGGCTCAGACACACTCTATTCAGTCAGCCAATCGGTTCAGTCCCGGTTCTACGGTCTATAAAATACCCTTAGACAGGGCTTGTTTACTAACCTATGGGTTTTCTCGATCTTATTTATCAGTATTCCTTATGATGTTTTTCGCGTTAAGGTCCGTTTACAACAATATATTTTGGAAAATATATTTAAAACAATTACGTGCGTAACTTGTTTTATAATTGGAGTTATAACAATACTAGGAAAAGCTACAAGACTCGTTGTCTGGTGCCAATAATTCAGTTGAAAGAGCTGCAATATCAGCTTTTGTTTATACTTATCGTTTTCGGAATCACCTGAGGGCAAAAGGAAAGCAGTGTGCATGATACTGCGTGGGCTCTTGACGTGGGAATGTCGACGACAAAAGTCACGAAATTAGGTTTTAAAGCAGAACTGTTTGAATCACTTTCCAAACCTTTTTTTATCAGTTACTACGCTTCGTCCAAAACCCTCGGACTTCTTTAGGTTGAATGTGCCAAGTCATGCGACATGCGTGACTTGTCACAAGAGAGACGACGCAGTATGTTGCAAAGAAACCTGGGAAATTATGTTTTTCAACAGACCCCTCTCTATTGGTTTCCGTGTTGATATTCGGGTTGCTTGATAATGGTGTGTTTGAATAACCTTGTTTCAGAAGGGAATTCGTTGACCAACCTTTCAAGAAGTTTCTTAAGGTTTCAAGCAATGAAAATATTAATCTAAAATACAAATAAGGGTGAGTTCAAAAGTCGTGTTCAGCTGTGAATTTCTCTAAAAGGGAACAGTGGTCCACTAAATGAGTAATAGTTTCAGTTCTATATATACTTTTTGTTATCGCGGAATAATTATAAGGTCACCATATGCATCCTAAATTAATAGTGAGCTGGTGTTTTGTTTCATAAAACAGAAACTCACAGCTGTCAATAAAGTTCTTTGCAATTTTCTCACAAAAAATCCAATTCCAATTGTTTGACAAAGCTAGTTTCATAAGTGCCATGAGTGTGCTAAATTAGTTCTTAATGTATGTACGCAAATTAAACACAAATGGTGCTTCTAAGGGATGCATTTGGCGTCTGTGATTACTGTGATGAGATTCTAACTTCGTTCAACATGCTTTAAATTGACTTTTAAAGTTTATACTTGATAAAAGGCTAAAGAAACTAGTTTAAATAATTCTATTTAGGAAACAGTTTCATTCGTCTCACGTTTAATGGGCTGACAAATGTTCTTGGTGGGTCAAACAATTAATTAGATATATAAGATTGCAATTACCACTGATTTACTACTGGGTCTAGAATACAGTCAACTCTCTCATAGCTAGAACCTCTCATAGTCAACCATCTCCGGTAAGCTAAGACTTTTCGTAACCAACAATCTCCCGTAGCGACCGCCTTTCGTAAGCAAACATCTGCCGTAAGCGACCATCTCCCGTAAATGACCACCTCAAACAATTAATTAGATATATAAAATTGTAATTACCACTGATTTATTACTGGGTCTAGAATACAGTCAACTCTCTCATAGCTATAACCTCTCATAGTCAACCATCTCCGGTAAGCTAACACTTTTCGTAACCAACAATCTTCCGTAGCGACCGCCTTTCGTAAGCGAACATCTGCCCGAAGCGACCATCTTCCGTAAGTGACCATCTCCCATAAGCGGCCATCTTTCGTAAGCGACCATCTTTTGCCAACTACCACGTTTCGTAGCGACCGCCTTTGTTAAGCGTCGATCCTCAGTCAGCGACCACGTTTCGTAAGCGACCATCTTCCGTAAGCGACCATCTCTCTTAAGCTTCCACCTCCCATTAATGACCATCTCCCATTAACGACCATCTCCCGTAAGCAACTATGTCCAGTAAGCGACCATTTCCCGTAAACAACCATCTCTAATAATATAATAATAATAACGAATCATTTAAAGAGCACTTAATCTAAGCTCATAGCGCTTGACAAGAAAGATAGAAGCGTAGCTATGATAATAATGTTAATGAACAATAAAAATAAATAACAATAATAATAATAGCAATAATAAATAGATAATGAATCATGAAAAACAAACAATATAAGTAGCAATTAATTAAGATTGAAAGCGGATCTAAAAGGCCTTGTCTTAATACTTGATTTAAAGTACTTAAGCTATTAATGAAACGGAAATCGTTTGGGAGGGAGTTCCATAGTTTAAGTGCAGCAACAGAAGAGCATCGGTCTCCATAGGTTGCAGTGTTAGACTTTGGAACCGACAGATAATTGAATGAACTTGAACGGAGGGAACGGGACAAATTATAAGGTGTGAAGAGTTAAAAGTAAAAAGTAATAGTTTGAAAGTGATTCGGTCAATAACGGGTAGCCAGTGAAGTTCTTTGAGCACAGGAGTTATGTATTGAGATTTGGGAGTTCTGGAGACCAATAAGCGACCATCTCCTGTAAGCAACCAGCTCCCGTAAGCGGCCATGATTTATTAGTGACCATCTTCCTCGAGTGACTATCTCCACTGTGCGACAATATCCCGTAATCGACCATCCTCCGTAAGCAAGTCCGCCTATTTCGTAAATGTCCATCTCCCGTTAAGTGAACAACTCCCGTAAGCTGCCACAGTTTGTAAGTGACCGTCTTCCATGAGCGACCACCTCCCATAAGCAACTATCTTCCGTAAGCGAGACGACCTATTTCGTAAGCGTCCATCTCCCGTTAGCGGCCACCTCTCGTAAGCGACCATCTTCCGTAAGCGACCATTTTTCGTAATCAACCTAATTTCGTAAGCGACCACCTTTCGTAAGCGGCCAACTTTCGTAAGCGACCACCTTTCGTAAGCGACCACCTTTCGTAAGCGGCCAGCTTTTGTAAGCGACCATCTCCAGTAAGGCGACCGCCTTTCGTTGGTGGCCACCTTTCGTAAGTAACCAACTTTCGTGAGCTTCCATATCCCGTAAGCGACCATGTTCCATGACGTTATGATAGATTCTTCGCGGTTGTGTACGCACTTTAAGAAATTGCGAGAGAGAAACCTCAAAAAGTTCAGACTTCAACGGGACTCGAACCCTTGACCTTTGTGATACCGTTGGAGTGCCTTAACAAACTGAGCTATAAGGCCACATCTGTTGGATGGGAGCAGGTCCATTTTAGTGGGTCCATTTATGCGATTCGAGGTTGTACAATGATTATTATGATTTAATTGCGTACACAACCGCGAAGATCCTATCATAACTTCATGGCATATAACCGCGGTTCAAATCATAACAATTAACGACCATGTTTCGTAAGCGACCATGTTCCGCAAGCGACCACCTTTCGTAAGCGACCATCTGCCGTAAGCGATCACTTTGTAAGAAACCGTTTTGCTTTTTCAGTTTGTAACTACATCGAAAACACTACATCTCTCTTAAGCGACCACTTTTTATTCAAAAAAATCTGGCATTTTCTTTTAGTAAGCAATCACTCTTTAAACAATCTTTTTATTTTAGCAATCATTATGGATGTTGTTTCTTGCTAGTTTTTCAACGATAAACTGATTTCGCTTTTTCATACTTTTTAACTTGTTTGCAAAACTACAGTCAAACCTCTCCAAGACGAACACCCTCGGGACCGGCCTTAACTGTCCGTCTTAGAGAGGTGTTCGTCTTATAGAGAATTAAAATGCAGTAAATGGCTAACAAAATGCACGGCAGGGCCGTGACCAAGACTTGGTGTCCGTTTTATAGAGGTGTCAATCTTGAGGGATTTGACTTTAACATAACAAATGCCTTGATTTCATTTAATGTATGATGAAGAGGAAACCATTGTTTAAATATCACAGCCGGTCAATCAGGATTGTTTTTATCATAGTCCCGAGCAAAACTATAAGCAATCATTTCAAATGGCGAAGGAGCCCAATAACTTTAAGCTCTGCTGTTTTTTAGGAGCTTCCGGCTGCCCCATGCATTGTTTCTATAAATACGTGAAATGCATGCGTTAAGTATGTGTACTGTCTGTGTTGAAGAATATACTGAGTCGAATTGAAAACTAAATATTTACTTCAGCGTACTATAAGGGCAAAATCTTAATACAAATATTATTAACTGCATGATACTTAATAGTAGTGTTCATGGTTTGTAGCAATGAAAGCGATAAGGATGGGAAAAGTAGCTTTAAGTATAGCGAGTACAGATATTGTACACGACCGTGTTATTTTGCGCTCTTTGCCAGGCGAAGACATCTCAGACAAAAGCCCTTGGATATCATTGTTCAAAAAAACAACAAACAACCCCGCACCCCTTTCCAGCTGGTTGCGTCGAATTCTGTCAGTTTTCTGGTCTTGTTACACAACATTGATGGGGGAAAAGGTTTAGAAAATGTTTTCCTGTCCAAGATTTTTGTTTCAGACTGTAGGCCACTAACCAGTCGCAATTATTAACTATGGCAACAGCTAGTACTTCAAATTTTGAAACTTCGATTTCTGCTTCTGTTGTTTCAGTTAAGCGATCGTGTTACGTTTATGTTTGAACTCAACTATAATCTTCATATAAAACGTAATACCATGTCATCGAGTGAATAACAATAGAGTTACTGTCGAGCCTTTTGCCTCCAACACAACTTCTTTGAACTTCGTCATCGAAGTTGAAACCGAAGGCGAAGTAGTTCATCATGATTTAGGCTTCGAAACGTTAGCAGCGATCTTATTACAGATCAGAAAGAAAAGTAAGTAAAAGAAATAATTTTTTTTTAATATTAAGATTCAGGCTTGCCTTCGCCGATATGAACGAGAGTGACAATAGAGGCTTTTCGAAACCAGTTTCCCAGGTACTCGGCCGTGATCCAACCTTTCGGACAATTTTAATAGGATGAAAAACCTATAATATAACTGGATCGCAAAAAACATTTCGCAAAAGTTTAAAGTACATTCGTAACCCAAATATTAAAAGGGGGATTAGCTTCTTGTTGTAATTTATGTTAAAAGATGTCTTCGGGGAATCTGAAAGATCCGAATGTCTCTGTTATTTCATAATGAACTAAAAATATGTCTTTTAGAAAATTAAAGCTAAGCATTTAGTTCATTAGTAGAACGATGTTTTATGCAAAGCAAATCAGCTGTTGTTTTGGTCTGTGTTACTTGCAAACTTTACCAAAGTTGAAAACTTCCGCCAAACATTTTTGTTTTAAGATTACTGTAGTTTAGAGTAAACGTATATTTTGCCTGCATCGAGCACTCTGCATAGTAAGGAAGCACCCTATTTAGTTCTAAATTCGATTTCCGGTTTCAACAATTTCTAGGTTACCATTCTTAATAGCTTTTAAAGCAAGATACAGCTGGCAAATTTTTCATAAGCTATAAAGAATGAAAACCGGCCCTTCTTTAATTTCCCGTCCGGATTCAGGCCTAGTATATTTGATTTTGGGTGTATTTACGAAATTTAACTCGTATGTTATACATATCTCCTTTTCAAAATTTGTTCTTCTCTCTATATTGGTCTTTATTTTGTAAACCTACATGATAGTTTTACCAAAAAGGTTGGTCCAAATAAATAAATTATGAATAGAAATGTGTGGTTAAATAAGTTATCATGTTGAACAATTGCCAAATGTCTTTCGAGAGCTTCAAACATTTGAGTAGGTCAGAAACAGTTTTGAAGACAATTTAATTATATGCCATTCAGGAATTATTCTTGTTAATTATATACTAAGAGCGAAGTATAGTAAATTGTACCGCAATTTCTCATACAAAGATTAAAGAAACCAGTGCGTATATTTGCATATTAGTTTTAGTCAATGCCATGACAAAACCTATTGCTTCAACCAATGTCTAATAGTATCTGAAGCAGATCTTATGACTAAACCTTAATACTTCCCATTTTACTTTAGGATGAACGTTAATCAGGTTTCAATTTTATATTTTACAGACTTAGCTTCTGATACTATGACTAATTTAAAACTTAATATTTTTCTCAATAACATTCTATTTATAGCTGTGTTGGTAATATTCCTTAAAAATAGCCCCCGGTGGCGTTAATCCATTTTGGAACAATATCAAAAACTGAACCTCAGCACTTTTCACGTAGGATCTTAAGCTTAAGGCAATTTATTAATTGTGTGTGCAAAGTTCGTAATATGGACTAATAGGAGTACACGTAGATAGCTAGATTGTTTACTACAGATAGAGAACTTAGCAGCCAGTTTTTTTTTACAAAAGTAAAATATTTAAACAAAATTCTAAGTTACAATTTGGATGAAATAAATGATAAGAAATTAAGAGCTTAAATGTAATAACTAGTATCAAAAAGTTATTAATTAGAACAACTGCACATGACAGGGGTAAAATGTCGATCTGACAGCGTGGCACTGAAAAACTACGCGAGTGTCTGAATTGTAAGAAGATTTGTGTCTTATATATATATGTATACTTGGAAACTGGATTATTGCCGAACAATATTATGAAATTCGACTTTTTAACGTTTTCTAACTCATTTATTAAAAGTTTTAACAAATATACTGAAATGGAATGCAAGAGAGTTTCTTCTGTCAGGAACTTTTCTAGCTGAGAGTAAACAAATTGTGGATTTCCCGCAAAAAACATGTTTTGCTTAGAGCTTGTTTACTGTCGTTGAATGACTTGAATGAATATCATTATGTACCAACTGATTTGACGCAGAACTCAAAAGCTATATTACAATCGAAAGGTTTGGTTTCGTTTTTTGGTTCTATTTTGATCCTTTCGAAACGTAAAACAATTTCATTGCAACTGGCTATGAAACCTATATAAAACAAACAACCTTTTTTATGTATTGAAAAATAGAATTGGTTTACGTAATTCATTCTAGTTTCTGCGTTGCGAAGTCCTGCAAAAATAACAACTCCTTCTTTGTGTTGAAGAGTAGAAAACTATTGTTTGTTATATCTCATGCTATCTTTTGAACCAGTTGCTGAAATCATATAAAGTGAACATTCGTTTTGCTTGTCTTGAAGAGTAGAAATGATTGGTGTTCATTATTTTAACTTTTGAACCTATATCGAAGAAAACTTCTAAAGTGACCGTTTGTAGAAATAATTGGTGTGACTCATTCATACTTTTTGAACCAGTTGCCTATAAAACCCTATGAAGTGACCGTATTAATTTTGTATGTCTTAAAGAGCAGAAATGATCTGTTTTTATTGATTCGGATTATAAACCCAACTTTGGGAACTCTAATAAAAGAATGACCTTTCGTTTTGTTCTTTGAAAGAACAAAATTGATTGGTGTTGTAAATTAAAGCTTTTAAACATAATTGTACTCGTGTTAAGGAATATAATGAAGGCTATTATTTGTCGTTAAACGTAGGTTAGGATTTGCGGTGTTTTTAACAAAAACCAGCACTTGGGTTGTGGCTTCGATATAAATGTTTGATATGGAGGACAAATATGGCAGTAATATAAATTAATAAACTTTTTGTAAACTTCGGCGCATAAACGTTACAAAATTACCCTAACTAATAGCTTCCATTGAGTATAGTTGCTAATATATATTTGTTGTAAAAAAGTTAAATCTAAAAAAAAACATCGTGTTCTTATATGTTTTATTTACCCCATACATCTGCATGTTATATAATCGTGAGCTTTCAGTCTCCCTAATTCCTTTTTGTTTAACTATTCAAGTAGAACTATGTTACCTATAACCAGCTGTCCGTTGTCAATTTTAGCTATTGTGGATATTGAATTCATTTCTACCAATGTAGGTGGTTCTTTGATTCAGGGGTCGTAGAGTGGTAATAAGATTAGTTCTTAATTGAACTATTGCAAGAGCAGCACGAAACGTTTGCTGTGAGAATCATGTTTTGATATCAGATAGCAAGTATGAACGTCCTAATGATGATCTGGCTATGAATCATGCATAAATATACTAGTTTCTAGAGACCCTGAAATCTGATGACACACAGTAATTGATTTACTTTCTGCCGTAGCGTCAAACAAATCTTAAATGATAGTATAACATCTTCACCCCCGTAAGTAGTTCAAGCTGCTAATCTCTCACGTGTCGTTCTCTAACGAGGGTCTTACGCTCGAAACCTCCGAACCTAAATCTTTCGACGAAGAATCTAAAATATCAACTTTCAACTGATGTGAACTGAGTTGTATTTTTAACGTATGTTAATTTTTTCATCTTTTTTCAACACTAGGCTGTTGTATTATCATATAAATTGTAGTGTTTTTACCAAGATCTCATCTTCCCCAATTTGTTTTTCATGCAAATGGAATTTTCAGGGCAATACAAAAAAGATATTGTATAAATAAGGCTTACATGGTGCGCCGAATGCTTTCGAAAACATTGTGCTTTGGAGATAGAATCTTTCTACTCAATATCACGTTTCAACATTAATTTGTCTGGGATTTTTTTTTGACTTGCCAAATCGAAGATATAGAATAGATTTTGCGAAGAGGTGCACTTATCATTTTATACGATTCTGAAAAGAAGTTTGATAGTTTTCTGTGGTTAACTCTATTTTTTTCCTTATAATTTTTTTATTTTTTGCTATAATTATCATCATTTTTTACGTCACCATATTGTTTTCAAATCAGTAACTTTGTGTTTTCGGAGGAATTTTACGCATGTATGCCATACACATGCGTCATTCTGAAGATAAATTAGAAATGTTTTAATTAGGCGCGACTCGATAGGGAATATACTTGTACTGTATATCTATACTTAATTTAAAGAAATATAGTCAATGCAGTCAGGTGCAGCTTATGTTAATAATAAATACAAAAACGGTTAAAAAACAAAAGAAAAAGAAAATGCATGCGTACTTTAAGATCATGCACTTTCTTAATATACTCAAAACTTTTGAGAACAAACATATGCAAAGGTATAAAAGTTGCAAGGAAGCTTACATTTGATATCATAACTCAAGAATATTGAGCAACACAATCTTTTGCTGAAATCTTTTTAGTTGACGTACGTATGCAGTGGTATATTAGTTGCATGGAGGCTCCCAATTGTTATTTCAACTCAAAACTTTTGAGTAATTAAGTTTCACATGTATAGTGGTATGATGATAGCAAGGTAGCTCATGTCAGATATCATTAAGGCTCTGATAAGCTTATTCAATTGAAGTGCACATCAGTGCATAAGAAATGCGTCGCAAAACTAACATTGAAGAAAATTCAAGGGGGCGCGTTGCACGCAGAAAGTATGGGAGGCCGTGCTCTCGCGAAGCCAGTTCGAAGACAGGTCTACTGGTGTCATTAATGAACACCAAATAATGATGTTATACCGAAATAAGTTTGACCTGTTTGCATTTCAATATTTCCTCTCAAGAAAAGTTTCTTTTGACATGATATGGTCATCAGTTAAATCCGGTATCATTTCTCTTTACTTTAGCTGTGCTCGAAAAAAAGACTTTTTTTTTCTTTTTTTTTTAATCAAAGTGGCTCAAGGCAATCGTTACAGTGTACACCAGACCATTTGATGTCTTGATGTCTGTCGCGCCGCGGTAAACCTTGAATATTGAAATCAAGATTTAATATTTGACTATTTTTGTTAGATTTCCGTTTTATTGTATTTGGGATGAGTCGAGAGTACTTTATCACGCAATCACTCCTGTTATAAGCTATTGGCTTAACTTGTCGTGATTGATTAAAAGAAGAAAAAAAAAATTAAATCTTTCTCATCTAAAATACTGGTTTACAGTGTTCGGATCTTATATATCCAAAAAATGTGTAAATCCGACGTGATTAGTTCATGACCATTGCCAAAATAATTTCAAGCTACATTTTTGACTTTGCTCAGTAAACTCCTTGGAAGCTGAATACCAAACCAGCATAGCTTGTTTTTCGTTAACGTAAATAAAAGCTTAGTACGCTTGTTCATTTATAGAAATGCACAAAGGAAAACAATATTATTACTGTGAAATGGCTGCAATATCATAAACAGACTTCTTATTGATTCTAAGCAAATATGGCTCAAATAAAAAACTAGGGTTATACAGAAAACAGTATTGAAAACATACATAGGATTAGTTCAACTGTAGCAAACATGATTTGTCAATAATGTTGGAAAATGTATAACAAGAAAAACAAAAAGTCAAAACAACAGAAATACATTATCTTAGCTATTCTAGTGTTGGACATCTACCTTGATGCTCATAGTATGAAAAACTTCCAAAGTTTTTTACAGCTATTACATACTAGGCACAATACTGCGCCTCATCATTGAGATAAGTATATTTTTAAATTTCCCACACGAAAGACAACATAAATACTGCCATGCTACAAATATAGAAAAGAGTTCAAAACGACGCTGAATGAAGAAGCTTAATCAAAACAGTAACGTTAGAACAAAATTGGTCTAAACAAAACGGAAGTTTTTTCCCATTTCATTTAGGAAGTTATTTCAACTTTGCTTCCAATTGTCATGATTTTCTAGAACCCACATTCTTAATTCCTAATTTTCCGGCCTCATCGTCTTTTTTAGTTACAAAAGTAGAAAACTCTTAACACGTCCGTCTTATAAATGTCGAACCATATTTGGTTAGTTTTTCTAATACCTTTCAGCGCAAGAAGGCGTCACTTGTTAGACAACCTATCGCTTGCTCGACATAAAAGAGACCGGAAAAGTCTGCACAAGCTATATCCTCATTGTTGTTGGGGTCACTGAAAGCATAACACGGTTAATGCGATTTGCATGGTTGGCCTATATAAAGACTCATTTCAATAGCTGGGTTTCACTCAACTCTGTGATAAGGACAGAATTGACATATCAACGATTTGAGGTATTCGCGTATCTAATCGATTGTTATAAACATGGAAACCATTTTATTTCCAGGTAAAAACTCCTTGTAGCACATAATTTTTTCTTTTTGTTATTATGTTTTACCAATGTGCTTGATTAGAAGCTATTAAGCGAAAAAATGGACTCACTTGCAGCCATTTGTAAGTTCGTTTTTGCACGAAAACAAGTTACGAAAGAGTTAAGCTCTCTTCAAAACAGCTCAAACCAAAATTAAAATAGAAAAAATGTAGCGCCTGAGAACGCTGTCAAGTTGAATATCAGAATTTGTTTCAGCTTTTGATAATACTCGTTTTGTTTGGCCTGAATGTTTTCCTTTTTATACAAGTATAAAATACTTTTTGCTACGGTGCTTCCTAACTAATTTTGTTTGTAGCCGGATTTCGTTGGGAGAGTTGTCACCACAGCCTATATCCCAATAAAAACGAAATAAACGTTAGTGTTTAAATTCTGAAAACTTTTATTCTTAAACAAGTTTTAAGTTTCACCAACAGTAACAAAGTTAATTTCGAAACGTCATTTAACTTTATTATTTTTTACGTTTTAGCGATATATTAAAGCAGAACTGACTTAATGTTAAAAGTTACTACCGTGCTTAGTTCTGCTATCTCAGTGATGTCCTTGAGGTTTTGCTTTTTAACAAACTGAAAATAAGTACCTGCGCAATTTTAGATTTCTTCCATGTCTTTTCTTAACAATACAACCGTAATGAACAGAACCCACATAACTCTCTGCGTTTGCTCTCAAAATGCAGTTGTTTCGATACAAGTAGGTAGGCTTCCGTTCAGACAAAAACTCTGGCACTTAATCTTTTTACATGCCATTTAGATTATCTAAAGGTTGATAACACTCGTGAAATAGTTTAAGTTATTCGTCTCTAATAACAGGACAAGGGCGAGTTAACCAGCTCGGTGGATTGTTCATCAATGGCAGACCTCTTCCGCGAGTGTTGAGAATCCGAATTATTGAGCTAGCTAAAATGGGTGTACGACCGTGCGATATCAGTCGACAGCTAAGGATTTCTCATGGCTGCGTAAGTAAGATTCTAAACAAATTTCAAGAAACCGGATCTATTGAGCCAGGAGCAATTAACAGAAATCATCACAAGGGTGTTACGTTTGAAATTGAAAGAAGAATCAACTCATACTGCCTCGAAAACCCTGAAATCTTTTCATGGGAAATACGAGATCGTTTGCTGATGGAAAAAGTTTGTAACAAAACAACTGTTCCACCCATAAGAGTGATCAGTCAGTTGTTAAAGTCTAAAAGCAGTACTCCCAGACAATGCAGCAATGAACAAATAATCAAAAATGTAGATAGGAGAAGAGAGCCAGAAGAAGACAACTCAGGCACAAAGCTTGCTGGCAAGTTCTCAATTTCCTCTTTGCTGGCCATGGCTGGAAAGTCAAGCAAAGGTAAGTTAGCTGCGAAGAGTACCACGAAATTCACCGCTTCCGATCCATCAGTATCAGATTAAAAAAAACATAAAACATCAAATTTATGAACCTAACCTCTTAAAGCAACTTAGAGTACAAAATTTATTCACCAAGCAGCGCTTCTGAAACTTAGGGTACAAAAATAGTACCAAGTTCATATCCTCTGCTGTGTTTTAATAATCTATTAATTTTCATTATATCATTATTAACTCTAATGTATTTGTTATTGTTTAATTTTAAGTCTTGCTATTGACAGTTCTTACATAATTTTCAGAGGTTTAGTCAGTTATAGAACGCAAACAGACCGTGTTTGTTATGAAGTTGAAAAGAAGAGGTCATGAGGGTATATTAATGCTATCACAATATGTACTGTGTTATAGTACCTGTATATTTTATAACAAACGTTTTGTGCAGCTACCATGGAAACTATGTGTGTAAGAATCATAAGCAACGCCAGATTGGAAAGACTACGCTGAAATCTGAGTCTGACGATCTGAATCCTGAATTACTTCTTCGTTTACTATTGTAAGCACGGCTCTCGTAAAAAGCGGGGATTTTGTGTATATATGTATGTTTCTATACCTGATGAGACTACCGTGGATACGTAAAGTTTATTGATTGACTATAGACTTTGTCGAATTTTGTACGATTCTTAGAAGTGCTCAGAAAATTCAGAACAGGAAAGACTAGCAAAACCAATTTGCCGTTAAAAGTGACTTAGAGATGATACATGAAATTCCACACTTCAAATGTAACTATTCTGTGCACGTACCGTGTATCCTGGTACCATGGATATCAACAAACTAACCGATATCAAAGGAGTGGTGAAACTAATATGCTTATTCCTTGTGCGGTTTGGATCAAGTCATTCTGAGTTGAAACAATTCCGAAAGTGCAATATAGTTTAATCCTTAAGTGCAGACCATGAGGTTTCACCTCGTCAAAGCAGGCACGATCCTCTTTCCTTACGCGCTAAATTAAACGTATGGTATCGTATTAGTTTTTCACTCGTTTTTAATCTCCAAACATTATCTGAATATAAAGAGTGTCCAATCTAGTCATCTTAACTGCTTTAAACTAGTTTTTTATCTCAAAGTACAAGTTAAAGAATACTATAATAGTTGTGTTGGGAGGTTAATGAATTTCTAAGGGCGAATGCGGACTGACTTTTGCCGAGAAAGTTCTTTGAAGGCGTTTTCTTCTTGTAGACGGGTTTGGCCAGAGCAGTTGCTTCTTTGGTCCAATATGGACACGCATTACCTGACTTTGGTGTTATAAATCATAACTGACAACAATATTCAGTTTTTCACACTAAGAAAATTAAGATAAAACTCGAACAGACACATCTAGAATTCGGAATCCTATATCTAGTTTTAATTCATACAAATGTTATATTATATTTATCTTCACCTTTCTACAGAGTACCAAACAAACCAGCCTCATTCTTTCACTCTATTGTTAAGGCAAGGTAGCTTAAAGATACAAAATAAGAGGAATGAAAAATTCCTTTTATTTGACAAAATTTGTTATGTTGAGACTGTTTCGAGATTGGACTCTAAAAGTAAAAGTTTTTCTTATCCCGGCAAGAACGTTCTGTTTGGTGGTTAGCTTAAAGTGTAAGAAGCTGTGCTTAGGTCACGTCTACATACCTCAAAATCGATGAATACAACTTAAATCACTTTATGTATCAGGAACGGTTACGTTCAATCGCAAAGATCTCGGATTGAACGTGTCGATTTTGTGGAGGGAGGGAGGAAAAACCGTAGAAAGCGGACGAAAACCCTTCGATGTCAGAGGAGGACCGACAAATCTTAGGCCACACGGCATAACAAGGCTTCGATCCCGGGTCCACAGAGGTGGGAGGCACGAACTCTAACTACTCGGCCATCTAGTCACAAAAAAACGCACTCTAGAATGCATTAGGCTCACATTCGTATAAATGCTTAAGGAAAGAATGTACATAAAACGCGTGAAGTCACTGTTTGTGTATTAGATGTATAAAAAGTGCTGTTTGCTTTATTTTCAAAATAGCCAAAAAAGAAGATAATCAGATAGTTGATCGACTTCGCCAGGATCTCGATGTTTCGCAAAAGTCTCGTAGAAGCCGTACAAAGTTTTCCACGAGGCAGATTGACGAACTGGAGAAGACGTTTGAGAAAACTCAATACCCAGATGTTTACACTCGTGAAGAGCTCGCGCACCGATTGGCTCTAACAGAAGCACGAGTGCAGGTAACGTCACTTAGCAGTTTCTCGATGTTTCTTCTCCCTTCCTTCATTTGTTCAGTGTGTTATATATTTAGTAATAGAGACTGTTAGATTCAACAACGACAAAAAGTATACCAGGGCGACTTTTGCCATTCTTTATGAGAAAAGAAAAGAAACCATACGATAGAATCGTTTCTCGCCCAGTGTTGTGCAAATCTCGGTGTAAACAAGACAACGCGACAAAGAAATATTGGAAACACAACGAGATTGTGTGATATCCTTGAACGTGCAGCATGACGAATGGGAAAAACTTAAATTAATTTCATGAGTGTTTTGACTTTTTCAAAAATTGCCCGAGTCTTTTCACAACGAGGGCAATTTGAAAAAAAAAATTGAAAACACAAGTGATATTAATCCTAAATTTTACAAGGAACCTGGCGATACATGTTTATCACATCGAGGGCAAAATTTCCATATTCTGCGGTATCCCACGAGAAAGTTTCTTCGAAAGTTGCTGAAAATGTAATAAAATGTTTGCAATCTCTAAAAACATTCGGAAATCTTCGGAAGAGGTTTGAAAACGTTCCTAAGGCATTTTGAGATTCTTTAAAAAATTGGTAAAACTTCGGAGATATTTGGAAACGTTTGGAAGTCCTCGGAAATTTTCGAAACAGAATTTTAATCGATCAGAAAGAAAAATAAAAAAACTGAATATTAAACCAACGACGTTTCAATGTTACCTTTGTTTTAAACGCAAAAGAACAGTATAAGATGATAACGAACCCCATTTGCTCACTGCATGGTCTATGAATCCAACGAAGAAAAAAATTGACAGATTTGATTCACAGCACTTTGTTTTTTAACTGCAAGTGAGAAAGTCACATCAGGCATTTCCGAAGAAACCTCTCACGCCAGCTGCAGTGGTTCCTTTATGCCACAAAACTTGTTCGTTTCCATCTAATGTAGTTGACCCTTTCTCCTCTAAGTCAACTGCACTTTAGTTAGAGCCATGGCCATTTAAACAATTGTTTAATTAAATCCAGACAGAAAACGTTTTTGCTTAAACTTTTTAGTTAGAAACTAAATTAGGCGACGAGGACGGCAACATCGACGACAATAGCTTGCAAAGAAACACTCTTTTTACTTGCCCTTGATCAAATATAACTAGTCAGCTTTCATTTCCGTCCATTTTCTAAATATCAAAAGATTTAAATGATTTTATTAGAGATAAACGAAGATTAACCAAATTTCCTTTTGGTCATTCTCGTATTGGTAAAAACTTCAAAAATGAGCTGTTTGCGTTGTAGTTTTCAAGACATGCGACAGCGTGCAGGTGAACAGCACGGTGCATTGCAACGTGCCTCTATTGTATTCATTACTGTGGTTTTCTGTCGAGCTCGCTCTTAAGGTCTTTAGTGTCTTCCCTCAGCAATCAGTTTTCCTAAAGGTGCATTTAAACCTTTCTTTTGCAAAAACAACTGTACGTGTAGTCTTTTAAAGGATTAAAGGATTAAGTATTAGTTTCGTATTTTCCACTGTTCTTACCACACAATACAATAGTAATGTTCGCCCTCCTCGCCATGGAGTTGTTTGTCCTAACTAACTTTGTATTTGTTTCTTCATTTCGTTTGTTTTGTCCTCGTCATCATTTATTTTTCATGTTTTACGTTTAGGTATGGTTTTCCAATCGCCGCGCCAGGTTGAGAAAACAAGAAATTCTTAATCAGTCTCCAACCTCATTTCGTGGATTTGATTTATCATGTCACAATGGCTACACCACGCTGCCAATGCCGTTCTTTCCGGTTGTACCTTCTTCTGGTCCTTATGTAATTCCTTTTTAATACTGCAAACTAGATTATTAATTGTTTATCAGAGCAAGGAGTTTGATAAATCTAAGATTTTGTTAGATGGTTGATTTGAACATAGTTTTAAATGTGTAACGAAACAATATAGTTACTATAGAAATATAAAACTTGCTTGCTCGCTCTGTTCAGTGATAGAAACACGCGTGAATTTTTTAGTTCAAGAAAGAAGTGCTTAGAGAAAAACGAGCCGCAGGCGAGTTTTTCCTTCACTTCTTGAGTGACCTAAAATAGTTCACAAGTGTTTCTATCACTGAAAAGAGCAAGCAAGCAAGTTTTATATTTCTTTTATAAAATAAGCTACACAAACAGTCGAAAAATTGGCGCGATACTCTTCAGTTGTAGATCAAAGAATACATTCTCCTTAAAACGCATAGCGAGTTTCATTGGTCGCTGCGGTGACACGAGACAACAATGGCAAGTTCAAAGTTTTTTCAAGGGATGAAAAGACAAATCCA
>JAOBAT010078419.1:0-19998 GCA_026413305.1 Hydrozoanthus tunicans | reverse complement strand
AACATATACAAAAGAGCAACCTGACAAAGTTTGAAAAAAAATCTATGTGTGGATTTTTTTCAGGGGAATGACCTTAAGTTACGCAGCGCTTTCTCAAACGTGGGACCCTGCAGAAAATGAAGAATTCTCCCCTCGATGTCATACACTTGTTACCGCCTGGTTCCATGTAAAATTTAGGATTAATATCACTTCTGTTTTCTTATATTTGTTAAATTTTGGAAAAAGTTGAAAACACTCATGAAACTAATTCTTATACTTACTCACCCCATGTGATTAATTACCAATACCATACTTAACATACGGACTGGTTAAGAAAGCCAGCAAACCTCAAAAGGAAGATACAAAGAATGTACCAAGGTGTTTTGTTTTATGTTGAATGAACCGTGAACTTGCACTCTCTTTGTTTCAAGTGTTAATTGAATTTCTAATTTTTTATAAGTTTCGGCTATGTGATTATGTTGAGTTTTTATTTGCTGACATGTCTTATTCTTCTCGTGTAGGTACATCTCTTACAATTTCCAAAGTTTCACTAGTGCTAAGCACCTTCTATATTAAGTAACTGTGTTTAGAATCAATTTTATCCGTTATGCCTTGCTGCAGGAGTGTCCCGCCCCTTACGAGCCCAAGTGCGTGGTACAGTCAACCCCGTTTGAGCTTCCCCAGGAAGAGGATCTCACAGAAAGGTAACCGTTCGTACTTATACACAAGTTTCAGTTGCTAGCCTTCATAAAAATTTGTCTGTATATTTTCGATCATATCATATTGTGTGTGCGTGCTTTCGCTTGGCTCATTTGGTAAGATTCGGACTGCCAGGTGTGAGGGCCTGGGTTCGATCCCGGCCACTGCCAGGTGTGAGGTCCTAGCTTCAGTCCCAGGGTTGAGTGTTTGTGCGGCCTTTTTTCGCTACACCGTCTGTGGACAGGGACGTTAAACCGTTGTCTTGCATGACTTCTAGTCGGGGATCGAAAAACACACACTGATCGATAAAAGCAGGGTTTCGAAACGGCGCTGCACATGTGCTTCTTTAAACGAGAACTTAGTGTACGCCTTAATGTTACGTGAATGTCTAAATAAACTGGTCGATTGAATGGTTGAAGTTAAACTTTTTGCTGCATCTTACATCTGTGCTGGTTTGTTTCTCGTGCCTTGCAATTATCTAAGTCACAGACCCTATGCATGAATGGCGCCGATATAAATTTATTCTTTTGTCTTTATTCAAGTTAGCCCTACAAGCTAATATTCTTTTAAATGTTTACCTCGAGATCGAGGGTAGTTGCGCTAGCTTGAATGTAGACAAAAAACTATTTAAAGTGCCACTATTTATGCATAGCTACGGTCTATAACAAACAATCTTTGCCAAGAGTTGTATGGAACAATAAAAGTTTTGTTTTTGGATTGATGATGACTAGTTATGATACCCCCTCTTTTAGGGAAAAGGTCAGAACAATGGTACTTCCTTGGAATCCAATTTAGGGGGTGGGGTATTATGTGCCGCCACCCACCAACTTTTTTCAAAAATGCTTAATTTCAGGAGCAAACATCATGTTCAATAAAATAGATATTGATAAAGTGCTTGCACTAACGCCTTCTTTGTGGAGAGAGGAGTCCATAATACAATAAAAACCAATAACCCTAAATCAGGTTTTGAGAAATTGAGCTCTGAAAAACAATTTTAAGAACACCTTAAGAATTTGCAGAAAACACCCGATAAATAGGAACAAGATCAGCCCAAACCCCGAAACATGTGTTCTTTTATGCGTATTTTTACTGTACTCTAGTTATTTGACAATTGGACTACTAGGTGGGACTTTTTTTGAACAAAAAGCCATAGAGACGCGAAGCGACGAGTTGACTATTAGATTCATAAAAAACGACAACGAGAAGTCTAATTGATTTAGAATAAGCCAACTTATATACTACTTTCGAATTCTTCTTTAACTTGATAAAAACAAATGTTTAAAGAATCCGCCATTGTTTTATTTTTGGTTTAAAAGCACGGGCAGTTTTACAACTCGCTGTCTATTGCTCAATTTACAGTGTGTAGCTAACCAATCAGATTGCAGTATATTCGTGACAATATACTATCTGGTTTTTAATTATTAAAAGTTAATTCACAAGCAATTCGGTTAATACTTGCAAGTTGTGGAAATAATTGCCCCGCCCTACCAAGTCCAAGGAAATGAAAAAAACACGTTCTATTGGGCAATATCGATTGGTTCTTTGACCCAAAATAACTCAATTTTCCTCATCTTGTTAGGCCCTCAGACGTTCCTGACGATTCGGATGCAGCGGAAGAACCTAGCAAAAATGATGAAGTTACTGGCGACCAGAATGAAGAAGATGAGGGGGCCAGTGGTTCTTGGAGTCCGTCGGCTCAATAAACTCGCTTGTTCCCGCATCCTTCTTGCTGTGAAATGACTGACGGGCTCTCGGGTCTAGCTGCCTTGGACTTATTTTCGAACGCCTGGCTCGGAAAGAAAACCAAACAATTTTTCCCGCTCGAAGACTATATTCATATTTTAACCATTTTATTCCCAATAGGCCTTATGCATGTTTACGTCAAACACCACCAAGCCTCGCTTTCGAATCACAATAGTGTGAGTATTTCATAAATCAAACCGCAAAGCGCCCACAAGTGAAAATAATTTCTTCGTGAACACGTTTTGCACGTACAAAATGTTCACACCTATTTCTTGAATACAAGGCTTGGGGGTGAAATTGACTAGTTTGACGTCAACATGCATAAGTTCATCGTGTTAGTTAATTCTCCGAACTTGAGCCCATACTTTTCATCGAACAAGCTTTGGAACTAATTGACTTTTCATCTTCAGTGTAGTTTGCTTCGTTCAACTTTTTCTCATTTATGCATAAACAATGTCATGACTTGTACACATCAGACACGTTATCATGAAAATAGTCTCGCACTGGCGGGATCAAACTAGCCTGACTCTGAATGCGCAGGTCCTTTGGAGCTCAGCCCCGCCCTTCATTTATACTAATTATATATAGCCACACTTCGTTTTGGTAGCTAATATGACTGAACTCAGCAGCTATCAACCTCAACAGACTGGCTCTCACAGGTAGGGGTAAGCGGCCACACCATTTTCCTGTTAACAGGATACATATGTTAAGTAAGGAGAATTTAGATGTTAATAACTGACTGGGGCCCACCTAAAGCGTTTTTTGCTCCAACAATTGCGGCCAGTTGTTTCATTCGCAGGACTTGTCTGGAGCAGGTAAGAATCTTGTATTCTTAATGAACCAGCTTGATGGTCGAACTAGCTACGTGCAATTGATGTGCGAGTCAGTTCCAACCGCGTGCAGCCCCCCCTCGGGCAAACCCTGGGCATTTGAAAAAAATGGTCGAATGCCCGGCCCTGCGGGCAATTTTTGTGGGCAAATGCCAGCCCCCCGTTCCTACTATGATGGTCAAATACCCGGCCCTCAGTCCATCAGACCGATATACAAGAATATTAGTTGTCAATTTTTAATAAACATAACTGTTTTAGGTCAATAGAACTGGATAAAACAGAGAGAACAGAAACTAGATATTGTCCATCTACTGTGCTTTACTCTACACCCAACCTATCACGTATAGCGGTTGTTTTTTGTTCCTTCTTCTTGTTGCCTATATACTGTATACTCGTGAGTCGAAAATAAACAGTCATATGGTCTAATGGTGAACTGTAAGGGTCACGAAATGAGACACTAGATCCCATCGGACAAAGACAAAGCAAATGGCTTTCTTGTTTAAAATACAGATCTTTTATGATCAATAAATGTTCTTTTATTCCAAAAGACTGGTGTTTGAAATTCTAGACTTCTGATCGCCGTCGGAAACACGAGGGAAGTTTTTTTGTTGTTTGTAAATGCCCGGAGTCCCGGGACACTACTAATTGCCAAATGCCCGGCCCCCTGGGACTCATATTCTATCAAATGCTCGGGGGGGATGCTCGTGGTTGAAATTGACTCGTACATATTGATAGAATGATGGTGTGGCAAAGTCTTTACGTACATTGAGAAATCTACCAAAAAACTTTAGGAAAGAGTACACCAAATTTAGTTGAAGACAAAAATAACGATTGTTTCCGATATTAGCACAATGTACTGCACGCAAAATTAAATCTTTTACCTATAACGTTGAATATTTCGAAAATTGAAACATTTATATATTAGTTTTCATATAGTTTAGTTTTCAATCTTAACAAGTAGTATTATGTGGTGAATAAATTATCGTCGCCGTGAGATGATACGAGAAGCTGACGTTTCGAGCGTTAGCCCTTCGTCTGAGCATCTTAACAAGGTTCTTTTGTTTTGTGACATTTTGACTCGAGGAGCCACGGGAGAACAGTCTCGTGGTCCCCTTCGAGGTCTACCACCCAGGACCTACGGTGCAGTGGTTCAGCAGGCGCTCAACGCAAAGTTCTAGGTGGGGGTGGAAAATTTTTAAAACTGGACTCTCTAAAATTTTCTTGGGCCGGAATTGGTTAATAAGGAAGATCTCTAGAGAAGCTAAAAAGTTCACATGAAAAATGAAATTTTTTTCTAATTTGACAATTAAATTATCAGTTTGCGGTTGTTTGTGTTTTGGTTGACACCAAATAGCATTTTAGATAGTCCAGCACCGCCCTAAAAGTTCGTGTTGAATCTCATATCTCTTGTGAGCTGCTCTCGTTCATTCATCGGATTCAAAGGCTGAAAATCACTATCGCTGTTGAAGTCCCATTCATCACATAACAATCGACGATTTCCACACTAAAAAATTATTATTTCGTTTGCGGGCTACCGGACGTCAGATGTTAAACAACCGGACGTTGCGTCGGGCGTCCGGCTTGAAACGAAACCCCTGTCAGGCAACGAACTATCGAGCCGCGCCTGTTTCCTTGTGTCGAACCCGCCCGTGAACTTGAAGTTGCTGCTCACAAACTGAAACTGCTGCTCACAAATTGAAGTTGCGTTGCTGTGAGCAAAAGTGATATCGTTGTCAGTATATGGCCTCGTCGCATTAAAGTTACAAGGCCGACTCTAACGACGCTTTTTGCGCGGGACTGGGACTTCGAGAGCGGTATGTTACTGCTAACACGAAGTAGTTAGCATCTATTCAAAATGGCAGCATTCGGTGATTTTAGTGTTGTGGCGAAGAATGACCCTCGTGAAACAGAAAAACTACTGGTTAAGTTGATTAATCTTGGCTTCCAAACTCTTGCTGTAAATACGTTCTTCACTTTAAAGAAAACAGGGAAGTGTAAGGACGAAAGCAACAAGTATCCACAGCCCACGGACTGGCTAAAAATGCCCCAAGTACAAGAGTTGTCGAAAAATAATTCTAGACTACGAGTTTTCTCACGACTAACAATTGTCTTGGACGATAAAAGTCAGCTGCATCAAGTGGCAAGTGACGCTATTCAGGCCTTTGATATTTTGGCAGTTCGTCCATCGAATGAAAAGCAATTTCTACAATGTTGTTCGACACTTGAAATAGATATCATTTCTCTGGAGATGACCAGAAAGCTGCCTTTCTTCGTGAAACACCCTCAAGTAAATCAGGCAATCGAAAGAGGAGTTCATCTTGAGATTGTGTACTCTCCAGCAATCAGGGACTTAACACAGAGACGATATCTCTTCAGCAATGCCTTGCAACTGGTACAGGTTGCAAAAGGCAGGAACATTATTGTGTCGAGTGAGGGAGATTCCGAAATGGATTTCAGAGGTCCATATGATATTGCGAATCTTAACCTTCTGTTCGGGCTAAAAGGAAATCAAGCAAAAGATGCGATTTCAAAGAATATAAGATCAGTGATATTCCATGCTGATGCACGACGAGGCACTGGAAAAGCTGTCGTATCTGGTTGTTTGGTTCAAACTTTAAAGCAATCTGACATGTGGAAAATCAAACAGTCTACAGATTGCAATGATGTCTCAGAGCCAGCCTGCAAGAAAATTAAGATTGAAAATGGTACACAAGTTAAAAAGGAAATATGAGGGACAGACTTTCTTTTAGCCCCAGTCTAATTGATTAAGCTTAGCAAGATCAAATCAAGGGGAGGGGGGGTACTCCCATACAGTTTGGTTGGGGGTGAACAGCTTGGTTCGTAAAAGTCCTACCATTACCAAGAGTAAATTTTTTTAATTTTATGACCCCATACCAGAGTTCCCATTTTAATTTCCAACCCTACTGTGGACTAGTTTCAGTAAGTATTTTTTAAGTCTTCCATGTTTATATTTATATATTTGCTAAATTTAGGTACAGTTGATTAAGTACTATCAACAGTGTTGATTTGTACTCACCTAAAAAACTTTCTAATTAAGAATGAATTATTATTTGGAAAACTGTCTACACTGCACATCATAGAAAACTAACTTATAATAAGCATGTCACTCTATACAAAACGCCTTGCCTCTACAAATGACCTTCTCCAGAGTAAATGGCTTGAAAGCTACACCCTTGCCAGAAGCACATACCTGTATATAACCTATATATGGGAGTGACCCGCCCTTCGCCAGCTGGCTCAAATCTATCTTCACCCTTTTAGCAACCATATACTTATTACTGTTTTCTATTTTTATGCAATGATAATAGAGACCTTAAGCATGAGACGTCGGTGTTGCCATGGAGGCAAACCGGAAATCAAATATCAGTAGTTGACGTGTACTTGCACACGTTATGCGGTCGTGGTGATCTTCACGGAGGTGAAAAGCAACTTGGTGGCCTCCGTGACAATCACCACAACTGCATGACATGTGCAAGTACGCGTCAACTACTGATTTTTGACTTCCAGTTGGCCTCCATGGCAACACGAACGTCAGTTGCTTAAGGTTTCTAATGTTTAAACATACGGCAAATATTTGGAAAGTTTTCAATTTTATTTGAGCCATTCAGAGGATTGAAAGCTTACTGGGTGTGAGAGCTTGAAGGTGAAAACTATGAATTGTTTTTCCAACTGCCTTCTACCTCATCTATAGTGGACTTTGTGGTCCTGCATCTGACTGTGTACCAAAGGATAATTAAAAAGTGAAAAAATCAAATGGTGCCCACCTGCCTTCTTTTGGGACTGATAGAGAATATATCTACAAATAAAGCTGGTTTTGAGGTTCTCACATCTATAGCTAAGAACCCTTACTAGGCTTTTAAGAAAATTGGAAGAATCTAGTTTTCAAAGTGTTTGGCTTATAAGTAAAGTATCTCCATCTCTTTATAAAATTTTCTCACCTATAGCTAAGAACCCTTACTTTGCTTTTAAGAAAATTGGGAGAATCTAGTTTTCAAAATGTTTGGTTTAAAAGTAAAGTATTGCAGTTTCTTTATAAGATTTTTGCAAGTTTAATAAAAGCCTTTTTCAAATCATGCTTCATTGTTCACTAACAAAACTACGAAGTCAAAGCCAATTTCTTAAAAATACAGTAAATGTGTCAGAAGCTAGAACTTGGCCTCAACTTGTTTTGTTTGTGGGTAATTGAGCCTAATTCGAAAATGGGCTGTTAAATGAATAAAATTTTGTCTGTTACTAACTGCCTTGGGACAGATGGGAGGAGGGGGGTATCCCAATCTGTTGACTATAGGATATGTACCACTGTTATAAGGCTACATACCGTGTTCAGGCCACCCAGTTGGACTAAAACAGTGTTTACAAATCGCGGAAGATTTTGCCTAGGGCAGGTTACAGTATTTTGCAGTATTTACAAACTGTGTAATACAGGCTGCAACAATTCAAAACAGGCTCAGACGTTAATATGTTTTCAAGATGTAGTTTTTTGTCGTTTTATGATCTACACATTTTAATTTAAGAGGTAAAAAATCAGCTGAACAGAATTCACGAAGTTGAGGTTGTTTTGCCGTAGTTTTAAGATACCGTTGACAGTTAATGGCTATACCGGTAATAACCAAGTTCTCAGGTGCCAAATAACCCTAATGAATTTTTCTCCATCCCCCAGGGGTGCTTTTTAAAAAATTCGTATGGCGAAGATTTAAAGTTTAAAATCATCATGCACCAGTGGGTCTCGCCAGCAAAGACATAGTTGCCAGATTGGGGAGGGGGTTGGGTTGGTGCGAGTAAACAAGGAGACGGGCCAAACGAGCGCCAAAGACTTAGACTGAAACCAGCTTTGAAACTTAGAAAACGAACAATCCTTTCAACTGCAAATCGATTATCGAGTTACTTCCTTATAGTTTTATAGAAAAGCATAATTTTTCCTTATTTTCACCCAAACAGTGCATCAGAACAGAACTATATTAAACGTGTTTTTTTAAGCCTGCACTTTTTTAAATGTGTGTGTCTTCAGTTTGGTGCACACGGCAGATGTTGCTTTTTTGAATACTTGGTTAACAAAAAATGGGCCTTCAGTCTTTCATTCATGGCACTCAAGGCACCCTGGCACTCATGGCACTCTTGAACTGTAGCGCTCGCGGAACTCCTGGCACTCATGACACTCTGATACTCATAGCGCTGTGGCACTCATAGCATTGTGGCACCCTTGAACTGTAGCACTCGTGGAACTCGTGGCACTCTGACACTTATGGCACTCTGGCACTCGTGGTACTCTTGAGCTGTAGTACTCGTGGCACTCCTGGCACTCTGACACTCATAGCGCTGTGGCACTCATAGCATTAATGACACTCGATCGTGGCACTCTGGAATTGTGGCACCCTGGTGCTCATGGCACTCTCGCACTCAAGGCATTCGCGCACTAGTGACACTCGTGGCACTCTGAAACTGTGGAACTCATGGCAATCTGGCACTCATAGTATTCATGGTACTAAAGCACTCGTGGCACTCTGTCACTAATGGCACTCATGGCACCCTTGAACTATAGCACTAATGGCAATCTGGCACTCATAGTATTCATGGTACTAAAGCACTCGTGGCACTCTGTCACTAATGGCACTCTTGAACTGTAGCACTAATGGCAATCTGGCACTCATGGTACTCAAGCACTCGTGGCACTCTGTCACTAATGGCACTAATAGCCTCATTACCCGTAATCAATAATTGCATAAGCGAATTGACCGCAAAAAGACTTTAATTAAGATTATGGCGTAGATTGTTCGCCGTACATTTTGCAGCATTAAGTGTAAGAAATTTTTGAGAACAAAAATGGTCAAAGAATAAGAACGGTTCGGGGACTCGTTTCTTACAAAAATGAACGTGCATGCATTCAAACATGAGATATCAGATTTCCGTCTTGAATCAATACAGGAAAGAAAAGAAATGAGTTAGTTGAAAGACAAACTTGTTTTGATTTATCGAGTTGCCGTCTATTTTCCTTTCTTAGACATATCAAAAATGTAATTTAGAACAAAGCGAAAAGGGCCTTAAAAACTACAAGGCTAATTCTTTCTGCCCGGCCAGATTATCAGCATCTAGTTTTTCCTTACAAAAATGATACAGGATGTCTTTTTGTCAATAAAATGGGAATTGATCGGTTTAAAAACTCGTTTCTTACAAAAAAAATGAACGTGCAAACAATTAAGAGGCACTAGATTTTCGTCTCGTATCACTACAGACTGGAAAGACAGAAAATGAATTAGCTGACAGACAAACTTGATTTGATTTTATCGAGTTGCCATCTATTTTCCTTTCTCAGACATGCCAAAGGTACAGTTTAGAATAAAGCGAAAAGGGCAAAACAAAGTTTTACAAGACTTAATCTTTTCGCTAGGCCAGATTTTTCCTCACAAAAATGATACAGAATATCTTTTTGTAATAAAAAAATTGGAATTGTTCGGCTCAAAGACTCGTTTAATTCTTACAAAAAAGGAACGTGCATACAAACAAGAGGCATCTGGTTTTATGTCTCGTATCAATAAAGGTAAGACAACAAATAAATAAGATGACAGACAAAATCGATTGCTATCTATTTTCCTTTCTTAAACATACCACAGATACAACTTTTTTTAAAAAAGCTAAAAGAGCCACATCAACTACAAGGCTTAATCCCTCTGCTTGGCCAGGTTATGACCAACTAATTTTTCCTTACATAACTGATACAGAATACGTTTTTTGTAATAAGAAAATAGGAATCGATCGTACAAACTTTCGAGTATATTAATTCTCTCTGGTTGGGAGAATTTAGCAGTATCCCAATTTGCGTATTTATGGGTCAAATGATTAAACAAGATGGCTCCTTACATTTGGCTGGTGTGACAGTGTGGTTCACTGTATCAACAAGTTGATAAATGAAACTGAATTGTACGGTTATCTTATAATTAGATTTCTTATAAAACCATACATTATGTACATGGTACATAACAGATTAGAGAAAACCAAAAAAGAGAAAATTGACTTAGTAACTCAGAGGGAAAACAACCTTACCTTACCGTTCTTGTCAGGGAGAAACGTACTCTTTAGTTTATTTGAAAATACCAACAACCTAGCATTTCTACTTATTTCAAAATCCATTTTAAATCCCAAACTATAAACTCAGTGAAGTTCTGGCAGGATCGTTGCTGAGTTAAAATTTCGCGGAACTAAACGCAAAGGGAGTTTGATTAAATTTGCTTTAAAATGATAAACACTTTTCAAGGATTATGTCTTTTTTTTCAAAAAAAGGAAATTTCTAAATACCCCAGAACGTTGAAAGACAGTTCTACGTTTCACCGTTTCAGAAACGTTCGCAGGTAGAGCGAGTTTGACTGCGCGCAGTCAGTTCGGTGGCGGTTTGGAAAGCGCCTCGGACGCAGTATCTTCCGATTCATGTTTTGAGTCAAATAATCTCGAGATTGTTGTGTCAGTGTTCACTTTTTCACAGCCGTTTTAGTCCTCCCCTAAAATCCCTACCTACAACTGTGTACACAAGCGGGTCTGATGCCGAATTCAGTATGGTGAACAAAGTACAGATGTTTAATAACAGTCTGTAATAGTCCCAACTCTGTACTTGAGGCGCAAAGGGTATCAACAGTTTCGCAACATTTAACGGTAACATCGAGATAGCAAATATAACAACCAATGGTGTTAGGATCTTCTTTGATTTCTTGCTATTTTGATAGCCCTGCGATTTTCGTGTCCGTTTTTCGCCAACTTGCCTCTCCATATGTTTGTGAAACTTGGTCGCTTGTTGCAGTTGGCGGGAAATTGCCACATACGTTAGAACAATCACGCAGAGTGGGACAAAATAACAGAACAATACTAACACTATTGAATAAACAAGATCCACATATGGGTTAGCAAAATTCAAATAGCATGCTTGGAAATTCTTATCATAAGTTATGTAGATATACAAAGGCAAACTCATCACCAAGAAAGACGCCGCCCAAATCCCCACAATAATCCATACAGTTTTAACTTGCCGGCGCCGCAAAGATCGACGGGTCGTGCTTTTTGCGCGGAAGCGTGTTTGAGTTGCAATGTTCCGGTATCGTTGAAAAGCTATCACTGATATAGTCCATATGCTGGAACCAAAAAAGACTTCAGTTGCAGGATATATGTAAAGGCAAAAGCCTTCCCCTAGTATCCAGTTGTTCGACCATGTTTTGACTGCCATTAAAGGAAAGTTCACCAACAAAACTCCAAGATCACTGACTGCAAGATTACAAATATACAAGTAAAACGAGTTGCCTTTCATTATCGGCTGTTTTACGATCACAACACAAATCAAGATATTCCATGTAACTCCACAGAGCGCAATTGAAGTTTGCAAAACCAACAAAGCGACCCCATAAGGCGGTATAGAAGTCAACTGCGGCCAATTCGTGTTATTCACTTCCTCAGAGCTGTTCAAGCTGATGTGAGAGTTATCCATCATTTCTATACAGTTTAGTATCTGGGATGATGTTCAGATATTCAATTAAACTGCTTTAAAAAAGTTCCACTGATGAAACCGATAGCTGCTTCTAGTGTCAAACGGATGTTCACGGCTTTGAGACGGCCGCAACACAAACAGGCTCTTCAAATAATCATTGCTAAGCTTTCTCAAACTCTTATCAATAGAGTGTGAAGGAGTTTCTGAACACCATGGTACTTTCAGAGCTGGTCTTGTGCGGTAACAATGGTCACTCCCAACTAAGCTTGAGATTTAGTAAAGTAAAATTTCAAGTACGTTTAAAGTTTGACTAGCAACAATCTGCTGTTTGCAATTCCAAGTTTCTAATGAATAAAGATTAATGCTTTACTGACAAGTTGATTGCCCGAATGATTGGTTGCGCCTGACTGATTGAGCGCTATTTAAAGAAGAAAATTACAATAACATTCCAAATGAATTTCAAAGGTCTTGATTAAGAAATGTTGATTTGATATTTTCCAATTAAAAGCGTAGCAATTAAGCCTACTCAGAAGTTATTTCTGTCATCTATGAACTCGAAAGATGGTCGAAAGTAGAAGTACGGTATCCGAGCGACAGAACATAGCGTTTGCCTTGCAAGTTTGACTTTTCGGTTAGGTACTTTTTTTAATACTACAACTGAACTTTTGAACTGTAAAAGTCTTGCAATCATGACTGAAATACTGTTATTCAAAGACGATCTCAGCTTTTGTTCAGAAAGACGACAGTTGTCGAATAGCTTTAAGGGAAACCTAAAACGGCTGCCTTTTTGTCTGATTAAATCTTTCGACAAAACTGTCTACATCTCCTTAAATAATCATTGGACATGCATTAACCGCAAATAATTATAGTTTTAAGTTGGTCGAGCATATGGTTAGTTTATCGTGCGTTTGAAAAAAATAACGAAAATTCTAAAAAGTAGTCAATATGTTAAGAAAAACAAAACATCTTGAAAGTGTGTATAGGATAAAACAAAGTTCCGTAGATTAAATACGTTTTTCTTTTCAACAGCTGACCACACGGCTCCATCGACCTTTGCCTTCGATATATGTCAGAACAAAATGTCGGAGCCATTTCGCGTTTACTTTTTCTTTTTCGCAAAACAAACCCGCTTTAAAGTTGATTTTGTTTAATTAACGGCTGAAGTTACTAGCGACATCGGGTCTAGTTAGCTCAATACATTTTTTGCCTTTTAATTTCATGGTGTCGGCAAACAAGACAACCTTTATAAATTATACTTACAGTACATATACAAGAAACGAATTAGTGATTGAAAAAGTTCCCGCTCCTAATACAAATCAGTGTTTTTCGAACTTTCGCCATTGTAAGACACTACGTATCGAATGGTATTCGCTTGTTAAAGTTATACTTTTCTGAATGCTAAAAAGAGAATAATGGTCTCGTGAATTCATTACCAAGTACAAATAATTCAAGCTTAAAGCAAATGAAAAATCAAGCTATTTAGTGTTACTTTTTAAAATTTTTTTATAATTTATCTTGGTTTATTGAAAATTAATAAAAAAAATGTTTGGTATAGTTCCGTTGGTAGGTAAACAGGGTTAACCGGGAAACCGAAGGAAAGTTGAAAGCCTGCAATTAAATTTTTAACATCTGCCAGCTTTGTTAGCTCAGTGATTTTATCACCTTCATATAGTTACAGCTAAAAAACACAATAATCAAACCTTATTGTTTTTAATGATCTAGTTCTTGATTGCACTGAAAAAGGTATATAGATTTAAAATATGGTTGTTTAATACGTCCGTTTTATCGCATTTTCTGCTCTTCAAAGTCAAAAGTGATCTGTCGTGCGTACGTACCGGGTCGGCTTCTCAACATGATAACAACCCTCTAAAACGACCATATCTGAACACATCGTTAACACCCAATTAGAAATTCTTAAGCGCTATAACTTATACTCTCTCTTGTATCATGACTAGGACTTTAAGAGAAAACGAGCCAAGAATCATATACAGGAGATTATACTTAAGGCCCGTAGGGAGGGAGTGGAGGGGGGGGGGGGGGGTGCGATGTGTGCGCTCGCACCCTTCACATGCCGCGAAGATAACTACTATTCAAGAAAGCAACATCCTCTACGTGCGTACAACAACTTTAAGACTTTAGTCATGTAGTGATTTAAGAAAGTGCGAGATTAAAAAACAAGTACAATTTGGTTCACTGTTTGTGTAGTTGTAGTACCGATTGAAATTAAGCATGCAGAAAAATATGTTCTCTAAAATTCTAAAGTTACTCGGCTAAAAAAAGTCGAAATTGCAGTTTAAAGGATTGAATATTGTTATAGAGGGTTGAGGTCCCTTTGAATAGAGCACTCGCTTGACACTTTCAAGGTTACCGGTTCGCTCTTTATTTGTCGTGAAGTATGACTGCCCAATGAGGAACTCTAGGTTCTTTACATTCTGTCCTATTCAGAGCTGTATTTCAGATTCCACGAAATCAATTAAAGTTTTTCAGTGTCTCGAAATTACATGCAAAAATGAAGAAAAACACGGTGTATCAATTTGACAGACAGAAGCTTTTCGCAGATTAAGGCAGTAGCACTTTGTGAATCAACTGGAGACCAGCCTGTTCGCGACTTTTTGTAGCTAAAGCTAATATTTTCTTAGACTACTAAAACTTCATTGGTTGTTGATGACACTTAACAAACTTTTCAAGGTTTGACTGTCAGAAACTAACTACTTGATTATGATTAAGTTAGTGTTACTTATTGTCTCTAGGTCAAGGGCAAACTAAACTGCTTTGTAGTGACTAAGCGACGATGGAAATATTTCTCGTGCTACTTTGTGACATTAAGTGTCCTCGTTCGTTTTGTTACCTAACAATATATTTTACACGTTTTAAGTTGGTTTTGGCTGCCTGAATTTCAGTCTCAGACCTTCTTTTCAAAATTTCCGGGGAGCATGCCCCTGGACCCCCCTTGAGTCTCGCACCTTCGCCTCTCCCTTGGTTTGTCTAGATCTGATCTCGGATCCTCCCGCAAAATAACCTGACTACGGGCCTGCAGTTATAGGATAGATATTGAGCATCCTTTTCCCATTGCATTTGGCTAAGCTTTCTATTGTTTTCAATTTGTTGGAGTGAGTCAGAACCCGTTTTCCTTGAGCAGTATTAATCATATTACACTGAACAAGATAAAATCACTTAGCTTTGTAAACATTCTGTGTTCAACTAAAAACGACTGGTTTTAGGTATAACCCTCATTGTATAGCCATAAACGAAAAACCTTTTATTTCAACAATTAATGTACAAAATAACTCTACAATCATTTTTCAGTAAACTTGGCATCAAGAGCCGACGGCCTCTAACCAGTAAAATACTGATCTGACAGGAACAAATGGATTCGGACGATGAAATGTCGATCATTTTGATTTAATCTAGAATGGCATTAGGACATCACTGAACTGCCATTTTTGAGTAAGCAATTGTCATTGTGCCTTTTGAAGTTTTGTTTGATTTCGGGAAAAATAGCACAATGCGCGGATGAAACAAGCAATGCTTGTTCAGTCAACAACAACCACTTGTCTAAACATCAACCGGAAATTAAACCTCAAAGTTTTTTCAAAGGAAAAAAAATTACCATTTTGGACATATTTGCTTTTGAAATTGTTGTTGCCATGGAAACGCGACCACCAGAAACATTTTTTCCGTTTTCGATTCAAACCACTGATTACAGCAACTTAAGAAGCCCCGAAAGCAACACAACTTTAGCGTAGTAAAATGAAACGGTTCATTTATGTAACCATACCATTATTGAAAATAATAATTGCACTACCTTATTATAGGAAATTAACAATGCACTTTATTAACGCGATTTTGGACAAATCGCGTTAATTAATTGTATCTTAATAAATATTGATGTAAATTTTATGCACGTTTTTAACAACATTGTCAATTTAAAACATCTTTTTTTCATTATAGAAAAATCAAAACATCACGACTCCTCTATAGGCTCCTCAGAGTCACTATCGGACAAGATATCTTCGCTTGGAAAATTAACTTCAAAATGTCTTTTGGCTGGTCTTGATATTCCTCTGTCTCTTTAAGTGGGTAGCTCACTTCTTCCGTTCTCTTTTTTAAAATTTCCAATAATCGTTCGTCGTCCCAATCCACGGTTACTTCCACTGGGATTGCTAGCCGCCCTGAACCAATGGAGACAGTTTGTATTTTATTGATTTCTAGATGCAAAACTCCGCAAGTTCATCGCAAGTATAAGGACTGCAGGATGAACTGTTAACAAACGTGTTATTTTTGGCATTTTGATGGGGCTCATAAAAAGTTATCTTGGCCGTTTTGGACTCCATTTGGATTTTTCTAACACTAATGGCAGCTGGCTGCAATCTCTTTAGAGACGGATGGGCTTGACTAGAAGAATAGTGACAACATCAAGGCCTGCAGTCACCAAAGCCGCATGGATTGAAGTTAAGACAAAGTTTTTGCACGATATAATGTCTTCTATAGTTAGAGATGAGATACCCGACCAACTCGTGATATACGTTGACCAAACGCCGTCAAAGTTTGTTCCCACAGGTAACGTCACAATGGCAGGAAAGAATTCAAAGCTTGTAGCTTGAAAAGGGAGTATTGACAGACGGGGAATTACTGTGACTTTAGCAGAAACACTCAGCGAACATGTCATACTACCTTTTCAACTCATCTACACAGGGAAAACAAGCCGGTCACTTCCACATGTTGAATTCCCCGAGGGATTTTCTTTGAGCTTTAACGAAAAACACTGCAGCAATGAATTTGAAACATTGTCCTTGGTAAATAACGTGATGAAGCCATACATAACAAAGACAAAGGAGGAGTTGGGGCTCCCTGCTACTCAAAAGGCATTGCTGGTATGGGATGCGTTTGCTGCACAGAGCACAGATAAAGTTCTACAAGTACTTGCTCAAAAATATGACGCATCTACTACAGCCGCTGGACCTTAAAACTAACGCGTCTGTAAAAAAAAAATGGAGAAACGGGGGTTCAGCGATTATTTCACGTCTACAATCACCAAAGTGTTGGAAGAGGAGCCAAACAGAGATGTCGCCACAATCGCCGTAGATTTGAAACTATCAACGCTAAAGCCAATAAACGCTAAAGTTCTAATAGAAATTTATGAATTCCTGCTAGGCGAAAAAGGAAAGAAAGTTGTTCTGAACGGATGGAAAGCCGCAGGGATCACTGAGGAATTAAAACAATCCAGAGTACAAGGCAGAGTTTCCCCACTAGATCCATTTGAGCAATCCTAAAAGTTAACAACTGTCTGTAAACGCTTCCTTTTTTTTCCATGGGACATATGTATGTTGAGATTTGTAAGTGCAGAGTTGTAAATCGCAAGTTTGAAGAAATCGAAGTAAATAAAGCTTGTCGTAAGAATTCGCGTTAATTTAATGCATGTAAACCTAATTTTTGTCTCAGATTGACTGAAGCTCATCTTCGTATGGTTATAGAATTGCACAACAGCAAATGCACTCGTTTACAAACGCGTCAGTGACGGCGGTACCTCGTTTGTCTACCCTCTGTCGGCGCGAGCTCAGCAGAGCACTCAAACTGTTGGTTCTTCGCCGTCTGCGCATGCGTAGGCTTCCCGTGGACAAACTGAGCTCACTCTCGCGACACTCGTCACCCACACTACACGTACGGTACGACACACTGGAATCCGCCGTAGTTGTGCGCAAGCGCAGATCGATTGCGGATAACTCTGAGATAGAGCTTAATGGGTCTGTTGCGCCATTACAACAGGAAAAATGGCGTTGTGTCCCATCCCTAGGTGAGGAATTGTTATTGTGTACACCAGCGGGTGTGGAGAAATTTTGACTAGACGATGTCGATGCGTCTTCCTCATCGAAATGAACCCAGTTTTTTCTAGTAACAGTTTCAGTAGGCTCCGAGGGTCTCGACAAGCTGTTTGAGGTTTCTGCAAAAGTTTTACAATGTGAAAATTTATGAAGAGGATCGTTATTTTCTCCCTCTGCTTCTTTCTCTGAGGTTTGATGTATTTCGGCACCAGTTCCTCCCTGCTTAGAACTTTGTCTCATCTTAACACACGTTTCTGTTCGCTTACAGTCAGCGCTTCCCGTCGAATGATAACGTACAAACAAGCCTTCTTTAGGGCATCGGTGTGTTTCTCCAATAGAACTTGTTGCACGAGAGAGAAGGAAAAACCTAAAGTTAAATAAAAATCAAATTTGTAAAAACATGGAAGTGTATAGCTAGAGAAGAATAACTTTGTGGTTCGATGGCTCGTCATTCAAAGTTAAAAGCCATCAAGCGGTTGCTGCACAAATAAAACTTACAATTTTTATGGCGCAACGCTCGATAGTACTTCATCTGGGTCAAAAACTTTTTAAAATTTTATCCCCTCCCCCCCTCCCTCTAGTCTCACTCGCAGGCGTTTTCTCCTTAGTGGGGCATTGGTGTCGAGCCGAAAAAAACCGGCTGCGAGAGAGGCTACCCTAGGTTGGGTGTAGAGTAAAGCACAGTAGATGGACAATGTTCTGTTTAGTTTCTGTTCCCGCTGTTTTATCCAGTTCTATTGAGCTGAAACAGTTATGTTTATTAAAAATTGACAACTAACATTTTGTATATTGGTCTGATGGACTGGGGGACCAAGCGTTTGACCATCATAGTAGGAACGGGGGACGGGGCTTTTGCCCACGAAAATTGCCCGCTGGGCCGGCCATTTGACCAATTTTTCCAAATGCCCGGGGCTTGCCCGGGAACCGGCACAATTTAATTAATTAGAACTAATGTTAGTTAATTGATGCTGTTGACTTTATAGTTTGCCTCTAAGCTGATCATAATTTACGCCACAGTTTATATTGTTATATCTTAAAACTACTTGTGTTATAAATAAAAGTTTTGCTTAGGTTTGAAATATATAATTCTGACATTAATGAGAGATGAATTGTTCCGAGTAAGAGAAACTCGTCGTTTCTGCCTTTCCCGTCTTTATAAATTCTGTTGACCTCGATAATCGCCAAGGTTTGTCATTTTCACATGACCTTGCGGCGCCCAATAACTTCTTGCCGGGTATACCAAAACACTCTATAAATATTATCATAACATTTACAGTTTTAAAAATCTTTTGCGCCCAATTCAGAATTTCAAAGCCCCCGTTTATGCGTTTCATGTGACATTAATTCATGAATTATAAGTGGTTAAGTCTTGTCAAATTACTCGGTTACGTAAAGTGATAAACAAACCTACTTCCATATTATGGCGGTGGGTTTAAGGAAAATTGATCACAGCTAGCAAAGACAAAAAAAGCAGTTTAGTTACTTAAAAACTGCAGCGAATGCTTGAAACAAAAGGTTGTTTTGTCAGATTAGTTTAGCGGCCCCCTCGATGCAGTCACAGTTGGCATATCTCTTCAGTCATTACATATACAATACTTACCTCTAAATAGCGATCTCTCTTTTTAACATGTTGCTTGAAACACAATGAACTCTGTCTATATTCCAATTTCTAAAAAAGGCAGGGAGATAAACTTTATCTCGATCGTTTAAATATTAGAACACGAGACGGTCTGCGTTGCGAAATATTTTTGCATTTAATAATACTGTAAACCATGCTTCTGTCACTTTAGTTAAATGTTAACTAAGGTTAAACAATCAGAATTCACTCAGTTACTTGTATGAGCGATCGCGCGGATTATCGTTTGCATAAACCTTGAACTTCTATATTCATCATATGCATATGGTCGCCACACACTGAACTTTTCATTTACGATATTTTTTTAAATGTTTGCAGGTTCTTTAGGCGCTTTTCCAATTAAAAAAAATTATGAACGGCGTTAAAGCCTTGCTTGGGGGGTTATTTACGGATTGTTAAAGGAAATTTTAAGCTGAACCAATAACCAGCTAGCACTTTTAGGGTCGAAAAACGCGAAACTATAACTGTATAAGACTGATTCAAGCGTTTATTAAACGTGCTTACTGAACAAAAAATCTAAGACAAGGTCCTTTGCATTAAGGGGGATTTAACGTACTTCCTCTTACGCTCAGCGCAACACGAAGGGGCCCGCTAGCTTTCCACGAAAAATGTCACTTTTCAATTGATACTTATTAGGGTGATTTTTAAACCGACTTGTTTTTTAGTTTTATATCATAACTCGTATTTTATAGTGTATTTTTGGGGCCGGGAATTGAACTGTTTTCCGAGGCGAACGAGGAAAAATATATGGACTTTTTAACACAGTGTACTGCAGAAAGCACTTATATTCCCCCCAAAACATTA
>JAOBAT010078418.1:0-43432 GCA_026413305.1 Hydrozoanthus tunicans | reverse complement strand
CTTCTGGAAGGTCTTAAAATCAAATAAGCCTCCCGGGGCTTTTTTAGAGCGTTTACGGTAACTAAGCTTTTGGCTATCAATAAAGTTTTTTCCAGAAACAGCTGCTTTGCATCCAATTCTACAATAATGTGAAAATGGAAACACAACCTCATCAACAACCCAGTTCTTGTAGATTCTTGTACTACCTGCTTGAAAACTCTGACCTGAAACTTACACTGTCCTCACAAAACAGCTAGCAGGGAGTGTGATCGAGTTGTTTAAGCTAGTATAAAGAAACTTCATATTTCACATTCTAAATGGCCTTGAAGTACTAAAACCCTTGCACCTTTGATACAACAAAAACAGACAGCAGATTTTTGAAAGAGGTGTTAACATTTTTCAAACTTTAAGCTATGTAAAAAAAGGAAAAACGTATACTACAGCGAGATTTCTTAAAGATTCGAAACGGTAGACATGCACGTCGACCTTGTTTCCCAGGCCCATCTCTTGCTGTCGGAGGAGAAAGAGGAGAGACTTGGAACAAGATGTTGATGAGTAATCAAGAGACCGGTACATCTTCGTTTTCTTGTTGTGTTTTGTTATCAATGTCATCGTCGTGACAAATAGTTCTGTGAAGCAAAAGTCCCAGTAAGCCTCCCCGTTGAGCCATTGCTTGAGTTAGGTGCCTTTCTTGTTCGTAAGCTTCCTCTAACTTGAGCCACTACAAAGGAACAACGACACGAAAGTTTAATCGATAATCAGAGGTAATCAGAGCTCGCCATGGTTTCGATTCCGGTTAGACACTCAGAAGTTTTCTAGTATTCTGAGAAAAAGAAGCTAGAGACAACAAGAACAATTCTTTCCCAGGAATTATCTGAGCTGATAAACTTTTGCATCTTCTATTAATTTACCATATGGATACAACGAGTCTAGCAGTTGGCAGGACATATACCCGCTGTTCCATACACAGACCCAAGTTATGCTCCCCGTCGGAGTTCCCATAACTCAGTGGGTAGAGTGTCTGACCGGTAATCAGAGGGTCACGAGTTTGATTCCCATTTTGAACTGAGAAGTTTTTTCTTCTGGAAATCACATGGGGAACAGGTAGATGTGAGTTTCTGTAGCTCAGTGGGTAGAGCGTCTGACCGGTAATCAGAGGGTTGCGGGTTTGATTCCCGTTATGGACTCAAAGGTTTTTTCTTCTCGGAAAAAAGAAGCTTGTGAGAGCAAGAATAGTTCTTCCAAAGAAACCATGACAAGTAAAGATTTCCAATGCTCAGATACATTTAGAACTTTTAAACAAGAAACCGCGCTATAAAAGGACAACTTTCAGAATTCAAATTTTGAACCAAGAGACGAAACTTCGTGTATTTCATGATCCTGAAGTTAGTTATTCTATTCATATGTTACATGAAACAATTTCACACACGGTTAGTCCACTTGTTTCATGTCATGTCCCTTTGGAGGTTGAGTGACAACTGAAGGTTGACAAGGACCTGGCACGGGCCCTTTTAAAGAGCATTTAGACTGGACGAAAACCAAGATCGCCATACAGCAAATACAATGTTCACTAACCTCCTGTACTCGCTGTAAATCTATTTCTGCCCTCCTCAACTTTTCCCATCTGTAATGCTTTAGACAGGATCTTTTCGGAGCTCTGCAAAAATCTCCCTTCTCGCGGAACGGATCATTTACCAGGGGACAACCGCACACTTCACTGGGGTCAACCTAGCATTTAAGGTACGCCTCAATTATTGTCAAGACGAGTAAAAGAAGAATGCTGGTTCACGGTTCGGAAATTTTCCGAAAATCATTTTATAGGAATTTTCTGTAGGTTTTTAAAACGTTTTTCAGGAATACTCTTCATAGTGTTCCAGGAAATTTTCGGGATTTTCCAAGAATTCTTAAGGGGTTTTCCGCAATTATTCCTGAGATTTTTTTCTTTAAAACTTCTTGTTATTTTACAGGTAACTGCAAGAATTTTTTAAGAAAATATCTTATCCTGGTTATTTCCAGCTATTGTACAGTACTAGTGTTTTCTGGAAACCTCTGTATTTTTCGGTAATAATATCTATGACTAGCTAGTATATCTTGTTCTTGACGTTTCAACGAAGTACAAAGGTTGTACTTGATCAAAATCTATTCCGTTATCAAAAAGCACAAAAGAAACTTAATGGAACATAATTTTTCAGCTTATCTTTATTCCTAATTCAGCTTAAATACTAATTTCTAACAGCTTAATGTCAATTTTTTAAAATTTGGATATAGGGTCAACCAAAGACATCTTTGAGAACGTCAGGTAGCTTTTAGCAAAGAAATCGTAGAGAAAGATTTCATTTTGGAAGAGGTACGCAGAACCACAGGCTTCCAAAACGTAAAATTCGACTTTTTTTTTTTATGCATCTACGAACCTTTGTACGACCGACTTCATGTACTTAGTGTTAGCTAATACGTAAGTAACACTAACCGTATAAGAGAATGTATGAGAAAATCTTTTGAATCTCCAAATGCGAACAAATTACAACCAATTTGAAATAAACTTCACTTATCTCTTATGCGTTGTTTTCGTGTATTTTGTTTCAGTTTTTCCTGAGGCCGTTTGGTACGTTTACTCGAAGACGCGTTGTTCCCCCCACAGGGGGGGTCTTAGAGATTCAAAAGAGTTTCCATACATTTTTCGGTCAGTGTTACTTCCTTTTTAGCTAACACTAAGAAGAAGCCTGTGGCAGAACCTTCAAAAAAATATCAGGACTCTCGAGAATTTTCCAATGAAAAAGCTCCTGAACTTTGAAAAGCAGACAAACCATGCTAATAGATCTCAAAGAGAGTTGAACTACACATGCGTAGAACTCACCTTTGGTTCCTTCGTATGTTCTGGACACAACACTCGTAGTCGCTTGCAATAAACACCTTGGGAACTGTTATAGCTATCACAGAATAAATTTCTACAACAGGAATAATATCAGACAAACTTTGAAAAAAATACTCAAACACAATCGAGACTTCCTGTTTATTGACGTTTTCAATAATCAATACGAGTAAATTCAAAGGGAGGATGAAGTGCAAAATTGTTTAACTGTTTTGTTGCACTGGTTAACCAAGAGATGGTAAAAAATCTGTCAAGGCCGGACTTGCTCCTATTTGATTTGATAAGGAAACCAAAAGATTGGTGTTTGCGATCCACTTCGTATTAATACAAAGCAAGTATAAAAACTCTGGACAGAAAATAACGATTGGGATGATTTAAGGTTTCTTTTAAAGTTCCAAAAATGTAAATATTACGTTTCTTTTTTCTCACTATGCCACGTCCAATTAGTATTTTTGACTAAATACTTCTGATTTGTAATCAAAAAACCCAAATTCGTTTGGTTTTCCGTACGCAGTTGGTTATGCAACTTCACTTACCCAGCACTCTTATATATCGATCCAAACGTAGTTAAACTCTCATTCTACGAATTAAGAAAAAATGAACACAATGACTTTTTAACAGTTAAAGAAAAGAAAGCCACAAAAAAATCAATTTTCATAAAGTAGCTTTTCTCTCCGAAGAACAGCAATTAAAGAAGAAAAGAGGAAAGGGTGGCGGTCCTGGAAACAGACAGCACAGAGCCAAAAACAGAGCAGGCTGGAGAGAAGATTTTGTGGCCCTTTGACTATGTACCCCACGAAGCGAACAGGACAAATAATGATAATGTAGCTTACTTAGGAGCAAAAACCAGTTTGTAAAAAATATGTGATGACCTGTTACTTCATGCATGGCAAAGGAGAATTTGTTGACTAACTATCAATCTGTTAGGTAAATTGCATTTACTGATCTCTGTACATCTTTTAAACAATCATTCACTGAAGTACTTGGGATCCTTTCTGCGGGTAAAGCTTGATAAGAACGTTCGGGAAGCAATTTTATTATCAATACTTTGTGATGACTTACCTTAGTAGTACTTAGTTTTACCAGGTTTGTTTTCAGTTGATACCTAAACTTATCTAGTTTTATTTATTTTAATATATTACTAAATTTAAGTCTAATAGTATCAAGTATACTTTCATTTTATATTTAGCATAGATGTCGCCGATAAGTGGGTTCTTAGGGCCTGCTAGAAGTGTTGATGATACAATAAAGTATCTATTGACCTATGTATCTATCCATGAAAAGTAGACAAAAAGATTTCAAAACATGGTCCAGATTTGTAGCTAAAATCTTTGTACCCAATAAAAACCAAGTCACCAAACACAAGAATGAAGAAATGTTGTTTAATCTTAACTGAGTGATGAAACTAAATCACTAAAGGAAGATGATGAGCGAACGCACCTTCATGTAGCATTTCTCCATGTGTCTAACGGCGACTCGAGGAGCAAGAGGCAACCCACAGGTTACACAATAAATCTGAAGATCAGTGTCGCCTTCATTGTCTGCATCTTGATTCTGTAAGGTAACCAGTAGCACAAATTGCAACAATGTAATTCTCTGCGAGATTACCATCTGAACTTTTTGTTCACTTATAGTTATAGGCCAAATATAGACAGTAATTTAAGTTTAACTAGTTTTTAAAAAAATGGAAATTTTTTGTAGTGCTATTTTCGTTACGAATGTTTACGCATAAAGCTTTCCACAGATGTCGCCGTGTACTGTCGTGTTTAGCAGTAGCAGAATAAAAAAGAATTTCATTGGTACACTCTCAAAATTGAAAAAAATTCCAAAGACGAAAACAAACTTAAACAAAACGCTTAAAAATGGTTTACAAAACTTTAGGACAAGTGACAAATGACTGAACTAAAGCATTATGTGTGCGTCAGAAAACACAACAATCCTGAATTCGTGACGTAATAATGGGTATACTACCATCGCTATCGCCACCTATGCTACGGTACCTCCATCTGTGCTACTACCATCGTCATCATTACCATTATCAAAATCATTATCATTACCATTATCAAAATCATTATCATTACCATTATCAAAATCATTATCATTACCATTATCAAAATCGTCATCATTACCATTATCAAAATCATTATCATTACCATTATCAAAATCATTATCATTACCATTATCAAAATCATTATCATTACCGTTATCAAAATCATCATCATTACCATTATCAAAATCATTATCATTACCATTATCAAAATCATTATCATTACCATTATCAAAATCATCATCATTACCATTATCAAAATCATTATCATTACCATGGGTCTCTTCATTACGAATTTCAGTTCAATACTGATTGTGAGTGTTATAATCATTATTGATGATCGCTTTTAACATTAACGTTGATGATTAAAGATTCAAAAGTGAGAAGCTAAAACTGTTTTTCCAAATACTGAAAGTTGGTTTGGTAGTTGTTATAGTCTCAACTGTACCTCTTGCTCCTCAACTGTGGCATGTTTAGCATTTTCAACAATCTCGTCAAGTTCTTCATTCATCCGATCAAGTTCCATCAACTTGTTGTGGGCCTCCTGCGTAAAAATAGATTTATAGTGAGGTGAGGGTGAGGTCACGCCTTTTACAGTAAGATTAGGGTGCGTTCAAACCCTATAAAGTAGAGTAAGGGTGTGGTCAAACGAATTGCAGTAAGTTTGGGGTGTGATTTAATATTTTACTGTAAGGATAGGGTGTGATAAAATCTTTTACAGTAAGGTTAGCACTGCACCATGACACCAACTGGTCAAACATTAAAATAATCGACCATGGAACCAACTGGAAAGCATAAACAGTCAGTGAAGCTATCTCAATCCTGTGACGTAAGCCAAATATGAACTGAGAATCTGGCTAACGGTGGGAACTAGTCTAAAAAGCAGCGTTAACTTACAAGTACTTATGGAAGTCTGGACACTAAAATCAGACTACATCATGATAAAGGACCGAGCTTTGACAAAACTTTTCGTTATTGCTGGTGTTAAAATAATTTTTCTGTTTTTTAATGTTATGCCTCAGCAGAATAATATGTATTTACGCCTTTTAACATATTTTTCTTTGCATGACTAGTTTTGCCGCTTATTTCTAACTTCATGGGTTACAAAACTGCACTCGGGCCGTTACTAAATTCTTTTCAATAGAACAACTAATTTACAGAGCAAACAAAATCAAGTGAAGCCTCTTGCTTTTACATGCAGCCCGCTAAGCAATGGCCACGCAAAACCGCATGCCGATTTTGCGAGCCCACGATACCAACGCGACACGACGAAAAAAAAAGAACGGCCTCGAATTATTGACTCGGTGCCTTACGGCCCGAGTAAAAAGCAGTGCTGGTGTGATAAAGTGACGAACATTAGTGCTGACGCTCATAATTAGTAAACATCAAATACAGAGACCTGTTTTTTTACAAGCACTTCCTGAAGTGTGTCTTGTGTCTTAAGTGAGGCGATTGGCTGGGACTTCTTCCACTCCTTTGCTCTTTCAGGAAGAAGTTCCTGTATGCGCCTGCAATGTTAGTGACAGTGGATATATGATAACTATTATAGTACTTGAATGTTGTGGTGAGTCCAAGGTTATCTTAAGGGAAAGAAGAACCCAAACTAAAATATCCAGGACTCAGCTGTTTAAATCTCTTGAGAATTTGCCTTTTTTTGAACATCCCAACATCAAATTATTCAAGGAATGTTACGAGAGTGTCGGAGATTCCCGAGGCCGGACCTATTAGGTACTTAAAACAGCTGAACAGAAGATGCTACCTTTGCTGAAAAACTCGCAAATGGCTAAATTTCTACATCTCTCTTCCGTAACTCCTTGAGTCAAAATGTCATAAAAAACCAAACAAATATGTTACTTATCGACCAAACGTTTTTCTCGCGTTCATTTAAAAACTTTTTTCTTTTAGGACGTTGCCTTTTCGCCTGGAATCTTCTGTTCTCGAAATTCGAAACCTAGGACTGGAAGAGATGTTTTAAAACAAGCATAACAAACTCCTCAAAATAATCACCTCCCTATTTAAGCACTCTGAATTTTTTAAACTCTATTCCCTTCACTAACCCACAAACAACTTACCTGACAGCAAGCTGGATGCCACATTCATCACTACAGTACTTGGAGCCTGTGCGGGCTGCCTGTGTACATCCGGGTCCCCAACATTGCCGTAATGCTTCTTCCTTCGAATGGTCCTCTTGTGATCCGTCCAACTGGCCGCCTCCGTCATCCTCACGAGATACGATTCTTTTTCGCTTTCTGCTCCTGTTGCTATGTTCTCCCTTCACTTTTCCCTAAACGTGAGCAGAATAATGTGTGTCAACATCTTTTGCTGCAAAAAACCCCGCAAAATCATCAATACTTTTTCAAACAAGTTTCCCCTGGCTTAAGTGACTAAAACAACACCTTTCAAATGCAGAATTTCAAACTAAGGTAACTCTGCTGGTGGAACAAAAATGCGAATCCATGAGAGCTATTTTTCCGAAACTAAACAACAAATTAGTGCAGTTTAGTACTTACTAGGTCTAAAAACACTACCTAACACTACTGTTAAATTGTAAGAACGTTTTTTCTAACGCTTCCATCAAGTGCTCTGTGGAGGATTGTTTTCTACCCAGTGCTCTGAATTTCAAAACGAAGAAATTCAACCAAGCGCGGGTAAACGGCGTGTAGACTTCCTAAAAGATATCTTAGGGTTTGGCCCTAATCAACTATCTCTTATGAGTTTAAAAATCGCAGAAGCTTTAGCAGCAATTCATAGACATTTTAATACGTCCTCGTATCGAGTTGGTTGTAGATAAACGAAAGTAAATAACACACAGCCTTGAATATTCAAAGCATCGCCCAGCTTTTTGGGCCTAAAGTGACTTAACTTGACTTTTACTTTTTATATTTTATATTTTAAATTACTGAGTAACAACTAATAAAATTACAAGTATTAAATAAACATGTATACAAAATGTAATGGAAATTTATTAATAATATTACAAGTTTTAAATAAAGTCCAAATTTTCTACATTCTAACTAATTAAATCCTAATTTTAAGTCGAGACGCACAAAAACTAGTCTCATGCCTCGTCATCTGATTAGTGAAGCGTATGAAAGGACTAACGAGATTCCCGCTGTTGATCTTTAAAGGAATCCATGACTGTAATAACATACCTGGTCTCAAATAAAATCTTACTAAGTCTGTGTTCATATTGATCAGCGGCTCAAATTTGATAACCCTGTACATGAATCTAACGCCAAGCGATTTGGTTTGATCGTTTGTATCACATGAATCCAGTTTTTAGAAACTTTGTTTTAATAGTGGTAAAATCTCTGCCTCCCAATCCTGAGGTCCCCGGTTCGATTCCCGGCCTGGTCGAGGGTTGAATATTTGGGCAACTTTCTTTCCCGCTAAAGGTCACTCAGCTTTCCATCCTTCCGGGGTCGGTAAATGAGTACTAGCATACATGGACCGCTTTGAAGCGGCTACCTGAGGCGCCTAAATATATACTTCCGGTCCGCTTGGGGAAAACTGGTCATTGTAAAGCGCCTTTGAGCATTCATTTGGAAAAGGCGCTATATAAATGCACCACTTTACCTTTTTCACTTTTATCGTTTCAACGGTTTGAATTTCCCGCGCGCCGCCATTTTGAAATGTGACGTGTTTCGGTTGCTGTGCCAGTTTCCACTCTCGGTAAATGCAATTTAGCAATAAACGAGAAGGGGTCTGGCACTGCAACCGAAATCCAGAAAAGATGTTTATAGCTGTTATCATGTCTCCCTTATTTAACGCTTGAGATGAGATAAAGCGGAAGCAAAAACTTGAACCGTTGAAAACCGTACCTTCCTTGTCCCTGGTTTGCCTCGTTTTGTGTCCTTGACTTTCACAGCATGTTTCGTCTTCAACGCTCTCTTTCGTTTCCTCAATAACGCTTCGTGAGCTCGCTGTTCAGGAGTCTAGTGGAGACGTGAATTAGGATTAGTACAGCTTGAGGCAAAGGTATTCAAACTTTTAAACTTACTAAACTAGAGAACATCAAAAACATCACGGAACAAGCAAAATTGTGTTTTCTTAGTTTTTCAAGTGTCAACAACTGGTCAAACGTTTGAATGAACGACACAAAATTAAATATTTCTACTCTTATGATGAGTACCCTTATAGAGTTTTGGCAACTGGTTTAAAAGTTAAACCATCTTATCATCATCACCATCATCATCGCCATCACCACCATCATGATGATCATCATCAATATCATCATCATCATCACCATCGTCATTGTCTTCATCATCATCATCGCCATCACCACCATCATCATCACCATCACCATCGTCATTGTCTTCATCATCATCATCGCCATCACCACCATCATCATCCCCATCACCATCGTCACTCATCATCATCACCATCGTCATTGTCTTCATCATCATCATCGCCATCACCACCATCATCACCATCACCATCGTCACTCATCATCATCGCCATCATCACCTTCATCACCACCATTATCATCACCATCGTCATGACCACGTAAGGCTCTGTACGACATCTTATGTACACAATATGCATACCATTCCTGTGATTCATAAATAGAGTGCAAACTAAAATTCGAGAGCAAAACAAGCTAACAAGACATTCATACCCTTAAATCCGGGCCTGCATCAGCTTTTGTTGATCTCAAGAGAACCTTGATGCCAAAGAGGTGAGTAGTTAGTTTTTATGTAGAACTTTCCGATTTATTATGCATTCTGTTGAGCTTTTGAAAGGAAGCTTGTTAAAAACAAAACCTACAAGTTTATAAACATTCAACTTAAAACTGTCACGTTTCCCACAAAGTAACACGCCATGAATGTGAATGTGGGGCAAGTATTACTCTCTCCAAGGTATACACGAATGCTATTAACCCCACAAAATTAATACACAAGACTTCAATGCTCATTGGAAAGATTATCAGCTCGGGAGATCGTGGGTTTAAATCCAACTAAAGTTGTTAGCTTTTTCAACAAAGTTTGATTTTTCAAGTTTTCACAATGTAGGTTAACTTGACGTAACACGCGTTCATAGTACTAGTATGACAAAATCTGCGTTTCTTAATTTCTCCCTCTCTCGCGGCAACTTTGCTTTTATCAAAAACCTGGAAACGGAATAACTTGAGGTGCGAGTCGCCCGACTATCGTTTGAATTGCTAAAAGTGAAGAAAATTTGGAAGGCTTTACATCTGGACAGCACTGACTCATATACAGTTCCAACATTCAAGAATTCCCGAGATTTTGTCTCAGTAGTAGAGACAGTATTATAACAGTTTAACACGAAACCGTATAAGCCAAGATGTCTGTATAGATGACAAGACAGCTGATGCCTTGAACAGTAACAAAAGCTTTTAAAAAGTAGAGATCGTCGTGGCTCTCCGTGAAGTTCAAAGAATTTTTACTGGACCTTAACTTGAAGACAGACTGGCTGCCAATAAAAAGCCATTCAGGAAAATTCCTTTTCATTTCTATATCAACATCTATCCTAAATCATTTTTACTGACTAGTTGTTACCAAAGATAAAGAGAATGCGTTAAAGCCGTAAACCTGTTATTATCGAGAGTGAATTTAACACGAAAAAAAAAGATGTATATTTCACTACAAATTTGAACAAGTTTGTTGACGAATATTTCTTTCTCACTTTCAAAATCTCCGAGTAACGTTTGCTCTTTTAATTCTGCAACACATTTAATATCTAATTCTTGATTGTAAGATTTGCGAGCTTTTCCAAATCAGATACCGGTCCTTTCTGTAAAGAGCTTGAATACATGTTGTCGCCAACTAACTGAAATATGAGAAAACCACATGGCAGCATTAATGTGATGTGGGGTAGGGGTAGGGGGGGGGGGGTTGGAAGCTGGGGCAGCATGACTGGAAAAACTATTGGAATCCACATACAGATTCAACGGATTGACCCTGCATCAAAATCGAGTTGTTTTAAGAATATGCTGCTGTCTCGCTTCACTCAACAGCAAGTACGAAACTTGTTAACTAAATAACAGTTTTACCTAGTTTTATTGTAAGTTTTATACAATTCAGCCACTGACAATCATCATCATCATCATGAAAATCATCTTGATGAGTATCGCGATTGTTAGGTAGATTTACAGTACACACAATGAACTCTCACCCTTGACTTTAAGTAGCATTGACGTAAACGACACTTTTGCCTCATCTTATTTGGACCACCAAACTTGCGCATGTCCTAAATGATAAAGCAAAGGATGGTGAAGTAGAGATGTCTAACTAACATATATAGATTCACAAAACACGCCTAAGCATGATTATAATAATTCCCCCAAGCAAGCAAAGAAAAAAAGGAATCACAATGCAAAACCCTTCTTTGCCACACTCTGTATAATGTTAAATTTTGTTTGTACCTACTTTGTCTCCTGCTAACTGGTGTACCTTTACTGTTAATTATTATCGATTTCACAGCGTGACGGAAAAGCTCAAAGAGTTGCAGCAAATTATTGTAATGTCACCTTTAAAGTGAATAGGATGGTAAGACACTATACAAAGTTTCAGGTGCAAGAAAAGTTTTCAAGGAAAGGGAATCTTTACCATGTACAGCACATACATCGCTAACTTGCTGTGTTGCCAGCATGGTGAACACCCGATGGTGTGGTGGTCATCACGCCTGACTAGAATACAGGAGACGCGGGGTGGATTTAAGTTCCAGCTTGGGCATAACACCAATGTTTTCGGATGAGTGTGTTGAAAGGTAAAATAGAGTTTCTGCATTTATTTGTCAAAGATATCTTTGTATAACCTTTCCAAGCCTCAAAATCATTGACTTTGTGTTTATCAACTTGGAGACTGGAAAAAAATGGAAGTGGGACAGCAGCAAAAAGGCCCCATTATTCCATTCCTTTTTATTCCTATCTGCGTGTCATTTCCTCTTCCCAGTCTCCCAATTGATAAATGCACTTGGATTTTTGATCTCCCAGCGAAGGAAAAGACTCTTTTGTAATCTATTTCCAAACTGGATTTAAAAGTTCCACATGTGGAGCTGTTGTTTCCAGTAGTCTATGTACATTCATGAACACTTTTTGTGGGTGACAAAAAAAGGGCAGCTATTCTTTTTTTTTTTTGGGTTGTCCAAAGCCGAGAGCAGCTCAATCTTTGTTTGTCCTGACTTGAATACAAAACAGCAAGTTCCCAGAGATGACGTGACTGCAGTGTACATATGCTAGCGATTGACTTTCAACTCTGCTACAGCCAGAGGCTACATTACAATGGATTTACAATGTTGTTGGGGAGCTCGCAGGCAGACTCCTCAGTTACTAGCATCATTGCTTCTGCAGGTTATAATGCAATATTTCTCGAGATACTGTAAGTGGTCTTTGTGACAAGGTAAAGACAGACCACAGAACAGGGTTATAACTTCGATCAGAGTGTAAGTTCTTCTAATTCCCTTGCTAAAAGATGAAAGACGACACCTAAAACTTATTGCTTTGTCCGCATGATGTGGCAAGAAAAGGCCACTCTAGTATTCAGCCATGACAAGGCTGGTGGTTGAGCCCAGGCCCCTTGGCCGTAAGAGATCTGGGCCCAGTTCTTCAACAACTGTACAGTGAACTCTTGGTTAGGCTTTTACTCCCTGTTTGATTTTCCTAGAACTTCTCTATAGCTTGATTTTGGCTTGAATTTAGAGTTGACATAACTGTTTTATAAGTAAAACCGGACTAAATTTCAAAAAATTACAAAGCTTAAAAGACTAAAATAACTTTTTGAATTTTGTATTGATCCAAAACTGAAGGAACTGAGCCCTGAACTGAACCAATTGCAAGCATATCAGATAGAGTTAATGAAATCTTGTCTATAGGATTACTAGGTTTATCAAATTGGTTATTCTAATTTGAGCAATTTTTTCAAAATTATAAAAGAAAAACATGTAGTTTTCATGCATAATGAATTGAGTTTCTTGACATGTCACTATCATCAGAGTTAATCCCTAGAAAGGAACAGCATGTGAGTGAAACAACCATACAAAATAATACTAGTGTAACATTTTCAAATCACCTACCTTGCAAAAGTCACATTGTCCACAGTCCTCTACCCTTAGACAAGCTTCACACTCTCCACACATACGCGACGATCGTTTCTTCTCACTTGTCTATAAATATCAAATAAACTTGAACATGAAAAAATTTGAAAAATACAAACTACTGATATTCAGAAATGCAAGATACTTTTGAGTGTTTGACACTTACACATTCATGACATCATTACAAAACCCCAACTTCACACAAACATTACACTACCTTACTCTTATGCCACTGTTACAACAACTAAATAACATGTATTAAATGACAAAAATAGTGTAATTTATTTATAACAGTTGTTGAAAATTAAGCACAATAACAAGTGACTACTATCATTTATAGAGGGTTGGAAAAGGGATTTATCATGAACCGTGAATTTTCAATTTTGTTTTACATGTACTGTGTAGCATACCCCCCCCCCCCTCCCTCCCTACTTCGACCCTCTTCATAACTGTTAGCTCAAAAGCTTTTATGTGAAATTGAGACTGAGCTATTGTCAAGCACACTATTGCCACACTTAGTTTCTCCCTGTTTACTGTAAACTCTCTTTCACATAAATGATTGTCACACCAGTCTCGGACAGAAGAATACTATATATCTTATATCCCAAAATAATTATCCAACTTTTGAGTTTGTCTATCTGACTAAAAACAACATGAAATGGTCATGTCCAGGAGCCGCACAGTGAAGCATTATGTACATATATATTGTCTTAAATGGCCTACGGTCATTAGGGCAGTGGCAACGTGCTCATGCTCTTTCAAAGTACTCAACTAACAGGGTCTTGAAGTGTTTTAATTGTTACACTTTCAAGTCTGAAATTTTTGTGCAGAATATTCCACAAGTGCAAAGCACAGATGAAAAAAGAGTTCTGGAAGGTGGTTGTTCTGCATTTGACAGGGTGGAAGCTTATAACACTTGGGTTGAGAGTGGATCTTATGGTTCAGATTGGTTTAATTCGAGGCATGAGAGATTCTGGCAACATAGTGACTAGTTCATGTGTAGCTTTATAGATAACACTAAATCTAAGAGTTCATATGCATGCCAATAAAACAGAGGTAATGAATCGGCAGAGAGAAGGTAAATTTAGTAGCTCTTCTAAGGATTTTATGTTATTCTTGATTTGTGATGAAAAAAAAAGATATTAAATAGACTTTCAACAACCAAAGAAAAATTCCTTGGGCCATGTGGGACTTTAATTTAGACCCAAAGAAGCCTTTAACTCCCCCATCCTCAACATCAAATATGTGGATGGAGCCTCTGGGATTTCTACAAAAATCTTCTACCTGTTCAACTTCATGTTTTTTCTTCTTCTCTTTCTTTATCTTGTATTTAATGCTGAGGCCAGGATTTTCATCTGGAAGTTAAAATAAAGTACCAAGATAAAGTAGGATGCAAACCTAAGGACGGTGTCTTCAGTTGAACTATGTTTCTTAAAGTGCCTATGCAATGAAAAATTTTATTACCTCACTTAATGCTTATGGTTCTGAAAATGAGAGTGGGAGTTGGAGAAGAAAAAAAAAAAAGAGGAAGAAAAATGGAAGAAAAGAAAAAAACTCTAAATATAACAAAACCTAGTGTACTACGTACCTCGACATGGTTGGCAATAATATTGTTTGATATCTTTGGCTTCTAGCTTAGTAATTCCAATGCAATCACCATGGAACCACTCATCACACTTGTCACAGCCACTAGACGATGTTAGAGGTACAATTCAAAAACTCAACAGATTCAAAATCATAATTATCAGTGGAGGTATTTTTCTTTGCAAAATATCTTTAACTTTGCAAAGCTAAAGCTATCTCTGGTCTTTGACTACCGAGTACAGGACATTAATCTATTGCAGATTAGTCACGGGCAGAACTGGTACTCATTTACACAGCTGAATTGACTGGAACAAAGTCAGGCAAAGAGTCTTCTTCAAGGACACAACACAGTGATCTGATGGGAGCTCGAACTCGTGACTCTAGGATCACAATAATTATCAGACTGTTTAAAAGTAAATCTTTCTCAAGCCTCTCATCCCTATTAATTTCAATGTTTGTGGAGTGTTGTCAGACCATTTGCCTCCCCAGGACTGGAACTTACAATTATCTATTGTAAGTTGGTCCCCTGCAAAAACTATAATTGTTCTCTTAAAGAAAACTATATCTAGAGTTGTATATGTACAGTATCTGAACATTTTAGATAAAGTGTGTACAATTTACTCTAAGCCACAACTTGACTCTTTGAGCCCCAAACATAGCAAATTTTGCGTCTTTAAGTTCTCCTAAGACACATTCTGTACTTTTTATTTTGCGGTTTTAGGTGAACTTGACTTTTAGTCTTTATTACTGGTTTGGGGTGTACTTTTGGATAAGGAGGATAGAAACCTTTGCTTGTGGGAAATGAGAAAAAACACCCAAAAATTACTCAGGGTAAAATTTTTCATTCCTATAAACTTAAGATATACCTCATGATCATCCCGGGATGGGGGGGGGGGTACTCCAATATAGTTTGGGTGGGGGTGTGCCGCTAGGTTTGTAAGAGTCCTACGTACCCTTTACTAGAGTAAATTCTGCAAATTTTGTGACTCTATACCAGAGTACCTGTTTTAAATCCCAACACTAAAACAGGATTTGTTTACACAGTGTGTAATAGAAAAACGAAAACATCTGACTCAATATAAAACCCAGGATATAAAGCGCTCAAGTGTTCTGGATTTCAATGTTTTGTTATTACAATCATTATACCCGCTTAGCGATGCCGTTAGACATGACACTATTCTAGACCAAATTTCTATGATACTAGACCCTATCCCAGAGTAAACGGCTTGAAACCATACCCTTTCCAGTGGCACATACCTGTATAGGCAATTTATGGGAGTACCCACCCCCCCCACCCCGGGATGATCATGTGGCAACAATTTTGAAAATGGTAAGAGAAAAAAATCCTTGTTTTTGTTTTGCATCTCCTAAAAAACGTTTTTCTCAAACAAAAAATAACTCTAAATATAAGAGATTGTCAATTCTGACTCCTAAAAATTATGACAAGCATGTGTATACCAATAAAGGGTAAAATAGTTGGTTCTCCCTTAGTATTAAAGTTACTATAATAGTTGTGTATGAAGAAGTTAGATTTTGGTAAAATGGCTGGATGCTGAAGGTATTAACATGATTGAATTTCATCAAATTCTGAACATATGATCCTATATGGGTACAACAGTTAAGAGTGTTTATTTAGCTAAATTCTTGCTCCAGCCAGCACCTCCCATCATGACCAGACAAAAGAACATAAATTCCAGTCGCTCTAATAATGCTTAAGTTCTAAGCAGATGAGTACAAGATTCTGCTGGGCCCAGTTCCTCAAAACCAAACAGTGTGCACTAACACAAGGTTAATTACCATAACAACCAAGAGGTTTTGTTAAGAGTTAACCCTGGGTTAAGTTAATCAGGGTTTTGAGAAACCGGGCCCAGGGCCCAGTTGTTCAAAAGATGATTAGCCCCAATCCAGGGTTAATTACCATGACAACCAATAGGTTTTGTTAAGAGTTAACCCTGGGTTAAGTTAATCGAGGTTTGAGGAACCGGGCCCAGGAAACTAGCCTGAAGATGATTAATTCACCAGTGTCCGCTACCCAGCAGTGTGATAACTACTGGAGTAATGGGTCACTACCAGGGCTAAAGAACTGACTTAAGAAAGGGCACTAAAATCCATGGCAGGTTTAAGTCCCTTGCAGAAGCTGCCAAGACATTCATACAGCTGAGCTGACTGTCAGAACAAGTGGTCAAGTTGGGAGTGTCTTGCTCAAAGACACAGCAGAATGGTGCTGAGAACTAATGGTGGTTAATTAAAAAAAATAAAACCATAGCATTTTGTAACCCAAACTCACATCATGAATCGGTCTGTGTCTGATGTTCTGCAGATGCAATAACGTGAAAACTCCTGTTGTTCATCAGCCTTTGGAAGAAACAAAACACAAAAGGACTATTGACCTAAGTTGTACAAAATGATCTTATTTTGCAAAACATTTTGACTGCAACATATAATGGCTAGCTGGCATCTTGATTTACTGGCCTCAATAAACTTACAAGAGGAAAAACAATAAGGGCTGCTCATAGTCTAGAATTAAGAAGTCTGACTGAAACAAAGGAAGATTACTTATTAATTAAAATGAATGTATGCTTCGATTATTATTAATGTGGATAGTTAGTATAATTATTCATTAGATAAAAAGGTCTTTCATTTTACAGCAAAATCCTGATACCAAGTCAGTCCTGCTACTATACATGGCAGTTCAGAAACCTGGCGGGTAACAAAGACCAATTCCCACAAACTCCAGACATTTATCAACAGATCCTCAACAACTGTGGGACAGGACCAGACAACCTCCAATCAAGTCTGAGATCAAGAAAAGAAAATGGGGATGGATCAGTCACATGCTTGATAAGCCTGCTTCTAACTTCACCAGGTAGGCCCTTGACTGGAATTTACAAGGGAAATGGAAGGTGGGCCAAGCAAAGTAGACTTGGCTCAGAAGCACTGTTCCTGTGGTAAAGGCAGCCAGAAAAATGTGGACCAAGCTGACAAGGATCTCCTAAACCTGCATCGTTGTGGTTCCTTTGATCCCAAGGGAATTCAGTGGCAAATTAGTATAATTCTTATTCATTAATTAAAATTACTTTTAAAATCAGTATTATATGGATTAAAATACTTGAAAGTAGTGGCTCAACAGGATAGTGTACCTTGGTTTCTTTTGACGAAACTGATGTTTCATGAGCAAGTAATGTTGCAACCTTTGCTTGTCTCTCAGGTAGAATGTTGAAGATTCTCGCAACCTCTTGATGCTTTATCCACAAAAATTAAAGATATAGAGCTGTGTTGCAATTTAAAATTCTACAAAGATATACAACTATTATATACAACAGCCATGGTATGGTATATTGATGTGAAATCTGCCACTTATCATTGGGTGGTAATAATTATAACAATTATAATAAATTGGGCATAGAATTGTGTTATAAAAGTTAATAAGAGATTTTAACCAATGAATCCAATTCTTTATGTTGCTGCACAGTATAATTTATGGTACTTCTGCCATCATCTAATAGCCATCTTTAGACTATTTTTTCTAGATGTAAAAGAATAAAACAAGTCTATATTTATAATCATCTAGAAGACATAATGATTAATCTAAAGATGACCATTGAATGATGGCCAAAATATTATACCACAACATAGAAAATGGAGAGGCTTCTTGTATTAACTATTATAAGAAAGACTTTTCAATGAATTAATAGTTATCATTAAATATTGTGTCTGCATTTTAATTTATTAGCCTGGGTTAGTTGTTCTTCAATTTCTGTCTCTTTTTTAACAAGCCTAAAGGTTCACTAGCTTAACACTCAGTCCCTGGCATTCAACAGTCTTGCAATATATATAGCTCACTGTCCACATGAAATAATCATTTATATACATTACATGAGTGGCTAAACTGTTGGATTGGAAGTTCTACAGGAAACTCGGGAATTAACTTTTAAATAATTGAGCAGCCTTTTGACAAGAACATTGAGAGGGTGCTGTTTTGGGGTCTTTCATTGGGAGAGCTATACATTTTTTCAAAGGAAAACGACAAAAAAAAAATACAACAACACAAAACAGTTTTAGTTGATAACATAAACAGTCTAGGCTAGCCACAATAAATCACATAAAATAATTAATTCATGGCTCTTATAGATTTTTTCTTCGACTCTACGCAATAAACCTGTGCAGGTAATACAGTTTTCACACATAATAAGAAGCTAGCTTACTAATCCCAAACCTCTATATAAATTTTACTAGGCCAAACTTCCAATAAAAGTACAGTACTTGAAAACGGTAAAGTATTTAAAAAATTTTAAGAATACTTTTTTTAAAGCGAGAAATAATGAATTTTTAAGAATACTTTTTTTAACCTCTAGCTCTGTTTAGCCAACCCAGATTTTATCACGATGGCTTAAACGGCATACAGAAGACAGAAAAATTCTGGATAATGATATCTAAAATTACACAACTTAGGAAACAATATATTCACATGATGTTCAAAAAACTTGAAAACTTTAAACTAACATTAACAATAACAATATTCTTTGTATATTGTTCAAAGTGTCTTGCAGGTTTCCTTAATAATTTTGGAATTAAGATTACCCGTTGATCTGATGGCCGAGAAACCCAATTGCTAATCTGGTTTTTCAAAAGCTAAATCATTGGCGACAAGTTAAACATACCGTCATAGTTTCACTCTTTACATTTTCCCCTTCGTCCGCCATATTGGATAAGTCTGTAACGCATGCGCATTAGTAAGAGCTGCGAAACCGCGCCTCAACAGCGCCGGATTTCTGAGACTAAACGCGTGTAATTTCTGCAAGTTGCCTTGGTCGTCTTAAATTGCGGGAATTTGAGCCTATTAAAATTTATATAGAGGTTTGTGATTAGTAAGCTAGCTTCCCATTATGTGAAAACTGTATGTATTGCCTTGCAGGTTTATTGCGTAGAGATGAAGAAAAACGACACCACTTCTTGGCGCCGCCATCTTGAATTTTGATGAAGACTTTTTTCGAATCCCAAATGCAAAGTCTGCAGTCTTGAATCTTGGAGTAAAACGTTATCCTCATTTTCCAAAGGCATCCCACCTTGAATTCATTAGCGAAATGAGAGTCAATTAAACTGAAAAAACGTATCTTTTGTTTCGTTTGTAGCCTCAGTGATCAGTGCAGTGCAACAAGCTTCAAAGATCGATCACTGCTCTAGCTGTCGAGGGTCATCCTCAGATCAAAATTTGCGGATACTGTAAACATCTATAACCAGCTCAAGTCAAAGAGTTTTGCGTGGCTGTTTTATCGTCAGGATCCATTTGAATGAACAAAGGCACAAATGGAAGAACCAAAGAGTGGCGGCGTGCCTGAAAGGTTTCTGCTAATTCTGTAATTTATTTGACCAGTAGACCACTAGTCGTGTTTAAATGTACATTCAAACTTTACGCATAGCGTCATCTTTTTGTGATTCTTATTTTGGAACTCAGCTGATTCTTACCTGCACTTGAATTAAAGTAGTTTTCAGTATTAAATAGGCAGTGTTATGCGAGTAGTCGGGCTAGACCTGTCCCGCTATGGGAGCGAGGTTTAGTTTTTGCCGTTGTATTTCTCATTTGTTTTTATTAAATTAACCAACTCGGTTAATTAAATGGAGTTAGACATTCGAAATAACACCAAAAAATTATTGATAGTTTTGTATATTATCTTAAAGCAATTTTTCGTTATTTCGGGAAAAACAGATGAAAATTTCAATACTATGTTTTGTTTTGTTTATAACATTCTGACTTGAGAAGTGATGGGAGAATGGGTAATAGGACTTGAGGTCCCCTTTGAGGCCCGTCACCTGGGACCTACGGTTTAAAGTCCTTATCCGAGAAGTTGGGATAACCATTTGCAGACATTAGTGCAAAGGCAGCACCTTCACCTCAGTTATTTTAAGACCCTGAGTGAAGGTCAGGCACCGGGAATCGAACCCGGGCCTCCCGCACGAAAGACCGGCACCTTACCAACTGGGCTAACCAGGGGGCAGTTTTGGAGGTCAGAAGTGTTTAAATTATCTTTAGGTTGTTTTGAAGACATTTTATTTAAAACTTTACAAATGTCTAGGCTTTGGCAAGGTCAGGGATCAAACTCAAGGCCTCGTGCTTGGCAGTTATAGTTCTTGTACCTGAGCCAAGCATGTACAATTTGCTTGTTAGAAACATTAACTTGTCAGATGTTCTTGTATATGTTTTACAAGCTCTAAAATTGTGTTGTAAACTGTAGAAAAAAATCATTGTTTGTTTTTGTGTGCCTAAAATTAAAAATCTTCGTCTAGAATTTTTTTGTGATAACACTCAGACTCAAACTTCTATTACGTTCAGTACATGCTTTGATTTCTTCCTCAGCACAATTTTATTTGCTGTCTTCATATCACTAGCACAAATGTGCATTTTTGCTGATACTTATTGAATATTCTAATTTTACGTAATTTAAAGACTTTGGTAAGCTGTGAGAATTGAAAAACAAAGAGAGTTAAAAAAGGATAGTTGTGTCAAAACTGTGCAGAAAGACCTCATTTCGAGGGGTTTTTGAACTACCAATCAGACTGTTAACGAAAAAGCACCACCACATTGAACCAGTTGGAACTTCATGATGGAAACAAATATATTTGTGTTTTGCATCGGCAATTCGATAGATTAAAGTGGGCTGCCCCTTTTTGGCTCCAGCTTGGTGAGTAATTTCGAGTAACACACCCGTTACCAATTTGATACTGACAAATTTCATCATTGTGTTGCAACCTAATGCAGGGATAAAGTGAATGGCCAGTCAAGTGGATGTGACGAAAACAAGTTATCTGGTGATAACAAAGGAAGCAATGGAGAACAGAGAAGTCGGAGCAGAGAAAGAGAAGTGCAGGATGATAAAATTGAGCGTGATATAAGTCGCGAAATTAGTCGTTTTAGAGATGGTCAAAATGATAGCAGTGATAGAGACAGTTATCGTAGAAGCCCCAGTTATAGATCACGTGATGAGCGTGACGATGGCGAAGGGGATAGAGATTATTACAGGGACAGGCCAAGGGAGAGAGATAGAGACCGTGGCAGAGAATGGGACAGGGAACAGGACCGGGACCTAGACAGGGATCGTGATTACTATAGAGATCGTGACAGAAGGCGAGCCTATGAAAGGGACAGAGATACATATGATTACAGAGATCGTGATCGAGGTTACGACCGTGGCAAGGACCGCTATGATAGAGACCGGGATTGGGACTGGGATCAGCATGACTTTGATCGGGATAGAGATTGGGATCGGCGAAGAGACTACAGAGACAGTCGCTACAGAGATGAAGTGCTGCATTGTTTTTATTTCTCACACAAACCCTTTCAGCAGCATGAATAATTTCATTATCATTTTAGGCTTGGATCTGGACCTCAATTGCAAAAATATAGGGAAGGGTTTTGAAGACTTGAATGGAAAACTACAAAAAATTTGCAATAGAACCTTGTTGCTGAAAGGGTCTTTTACCATAAATTTTACTTAAGTCAGCCATAAGTGATTAATACAGTTTTCTTTCCAAAGTTTTCTGAAAATAACTTGGCTGAAACCTTGATTTATCTCTAGTTTTACACAAGCCACCTCTCCAGTCTTTCATCTTCTATTTTAGATTTTCATCTTCCATCCCTTACCCTTCTCCTCATTGCACTTGCTACATGGGTAAGTTTTGCACAGAATTTCCAAAGCACAATTTGAAATAGATTTGCATACATATTTTAATAATCATGTGCTTGCAATATCTCCTAATTTATGTGACATGTGTTTATGCTTCCAAAGAAACTATGTTAAAGCCAGAGTGGAATTTTGGAAGTTTGCAGTGGCCATAAAAATGTTTTGAATTTGATAATTTGTTCATACTTGCTTACTAAGTGTTACCTGAATTGACTCATACACTGCAGTTGTCAGTTTTTGTATTAGGTACAATCAACAACATTGAAAACAGTAAAGATTGTTGTGTTATCATTACAATATTTCTCTGTAGCTTTTTTTCCAGGACATGTGAAAAAGTAAGAAAATTAATATGCACCACTTCTAGATAAATGGTGCAGCTCAATATATAACCAAATTGACGCTGTTTATACTGATGACAGTGCTGCCCTGAACAATAACGAGTGCATTATTTCCATTAGAATACTTACTCAATTAACAATTGTGATTAACAGCACTACAAGAGGCTGGCATGCACCAAGTTTCCAAAATTGAGGGATGCGAAATTGTTACCTTTGCCTTTTAGTACCACAAACTTGCTAAGTACTCATTACTTTTGTCCAACAGTATGGAAGCCGCTATCGAGATCGTGACTATGACCGGCGTGACTGGGAGAGTAGGGATAGTTATTATGGTCGGGAGGGCGGATATAGAGACCGAGGATTCAGGGATAGAGATGATGATGATTGGCGACAGAGTGACAGCAGGATGAAGGAGCCATCGAATGTAATTATGCTTCATGGTCTACCTGACGAGTTAACAGAGGAAGACGTAAGTATTCTGACTTTGGACTTTTTTTTTTTTTTTTTTTTTTTTTTTTTTCAGTGAGTTGACAGACATTATAGCTTGTTGAAACTCCTAGTATAGAAAAGTAGTTACATCTGCTCTGCAAATTTGTCATTGTGATCACACATGCTTGACACGACACAATGTTCTGGTCAAGCCTTTTATTATTGTTGTTACTATTATAATTATTTTATTAGCCTGAATTTGCTGCCCTTGGATCAGGCATCAAACATGCTAGCAATGCACACACTCCACCATCAACTTTTCCTCTAAAAAAACTGTATTCTGCGTTAACCTCACATATTTTACTGCTCTTAAATCTTTTTATGTTCATGTAAGACTGATATTGGTCAATAGTTTTTATCATTTTTGATGCCCAAAAAGCAGGACATGTGCTTTGTGATGAATCCCTTATACCTAGTATTTGATGGTTGTTGATATCCAAAGACAGAAAAATGACATGAAGTCTGATTACCAAACACATTTAACAGCAACTAGTAATGCTGTGTTCCTTTAGCAAATTATAATCAGCACTTTTAAAACCTTAAACTGTACCATTGTTAAAATGTTTTAGCATCATTACCTTTATGTTTGGGTCGGGGGGAGTTTAGAGAGGGGGGCTTACTTAAAACTTGAACATCAAGATGGGGGACTTGTTGGAGTGTTTACGGCCTTATATTATTTGGAGGTTGCTTCGTTGTTGTTAAGGCTATTGTTCTTTAGTTTGTGACTTAAGGTGCACTAATATACAACAGCATGGTTAAAACTCTTATTTGCCAGATAAATATTAGTATACAATTGTCCCTGGTTCAAATCTGACTCTCACCACTGACCAGATTTTTCATTGGTGATCAAATCCATCCTGTTCTTAAAGAAGCTGACTGCCCTGTATCCAATCAGTTGAGTTAGAATTCTTAACATTGTTTGTGTAGGAATTTTATACTCTTCACTAAAAATCCCTTTTGGGGGATTATCATTTGGAATTTATCTGTATTTGTCTGGTTTTTTTCACAGATAACTAAAGAACTTGAAGAGAAACACCTTCCTTTCAGAGAAGTTAGGCTGGTTCACAATAAAAAAGGTAAAGTTTCATCTTTTTAATTGTAAGAACAGTTTTTTTTTGAGAAGGTATAAATATTTGTTATAATAAGTAATCCAAAATCTGAAGTCAATCATGATAAATGATGGTCTGGTTAATTCACAACTAAAGCAAAGCAGCTTGAATTTTTCCAGAAGAAAGGGAAGATTTTCACCCTTTCAAGTAGAAGCTAGAAATTAGTAAAATGGTTCCAGAGATCAAAGAATGTTCAATATTTTTGTATCAAAATATTTTATGTTTGATAATCATGAGGGATACTTCTTGGTCCCCCTAGGATATTCCCGAGGTTTTGCCTTTGTAGAGCTCATTGATGTTGCCGCAGCAAAAGATTGGATGGAAACATCAAAGGTATTCTTTACTCTAACATACTGGTTGGCTCCTGTGAGGTGTTATAGCCAGACATAATAAGTCAGCCTCCACAAATGAGCACCTGAGTAGTTTTACTTACAAGAGATAATTTTTACAGCTACTTTATTGTCAACTGTTAAGTGTTATGTACATTAACTTAAGATAATAAAACTATGTTATAAAGCTGTGACTAGTGAAAAACGTTTTAACTAGAATGGTTTTCAGAGGAATGTGTTGATATAGTTGGAGATTATGTTTCTACATAGACTTGACCATGTTTGGGTAAATTGGGTAAATAAGTAAAAGTTAAAGAAAAAAGTTGTATGTAAATCGTCTTGAAACTTATTGGAGTTCTAAGCAATGACTTGCATTGAATGACAGGGTCGAACTAGAATCAGAGGCATGCAGGTTGGGCTTGACTACAGTAGGCCACGACAAAATAAACCACAGGAAAAAGACTGGATATGTGGCAAGGTAACAACTGCTATTTAAAGTGTTATTGTTTTTTTGGCATTATAGTATGTTGTATAAAAAACTCTTATTCTAAGCAGAGATCCATCTGCTGTTGTTTAAAGTGCCTATGACATGTAACATTTTGTTATGTCAACAGATAGTCTTTGCTAAATATGAAAAATGTGAAAAAAAAATTGTCAAAATCTTTTATGGTTATTGAGATACCATCATTTAATGTCTTCAATTGATGAAGTCACATTTTCAGTTTTTGTAAAATCTGCTGCCAATCCATGACCTCTGAATAAAATCAAGCCAGACTTGTACTGATGATGTAGGATGGGCAGCAGATTTTAAAAAAATTTTGAAAGTTGGACTGTCCAACAAATGGCGTCATCAGTTGAAAAAAAATTATATTATGTTCTCAGAATGATAACAGATTATTTTACTTTTAAAGTTTTATTGACGACGGTTCGTTTTATGTTTTCTGCCCATATTTTTGCAAGTGAATTTAAAGATTTTTGTCTGTGTTCTAGTGTGGTACTCAGAACTTTTATTCCAAGCGGAGAACCACCTGCTTTTCTTGTAATTCGTCCAAAGAAGGCAAGTTTGTGATTGAGTATGTTTAACATATATTAAGCATTACATCAAGCTTTAACATGCACTATTTCCTTACTAAAGTAATTGTGTAGCTATAAAGACAAACTGTTTAAAATTGATAGTGTTTTACCAAATTATCAAGTAATGAAAATTTCATGTTAATCTTGATTTGATTAATAATCTTGATTCTTTTTTATTCACCAGAAATACCACCAGAGAAAGAAGTTGGCTCAACACCTTGTAAAGGTGCTGCTAGTTGATTTTTTCTATCTTTCCTTTTTTACCAGCTTTCTAAAGAATTTCTTGCAGTACATTCTCCTCAGTTATTTTAAGACCTTAAATGAAGGTCCGGCACCAGGAATTGAACCCAAGCCTCCTGCACGATAGACTGGCACCTTACCAACTGGGCTAACCAGGCAGCGGTTTCCAGATTAAATTGATTTGGTTGTGTTGATCTGTAAGATGCGCACAAGTTTCATATTTTGTTGACTCTTATATCCCTAAGTTGTGTTGTTAATTGAGGTGATAATTAAATTGCTAATTAAGTTTGTTTCTAATTAATCACAGTTTTGATTCTGCGAGGTCTGGATACTCTGACAAATGAAGATGCTGTAAGTGTTCATGAACCTCTTTGTACATCCCACACTGGTGCATTGTGTATGAAAGTTCCTTAGTTTGTATTTTCAGCTGAGCTGAATCTGTACATTTTGTGCTTCTAAATCACTAGGGCCAAGTTCCTAAAAACCCGATTGACTTAACCCTGGGTTTACTCCTAGCAAAACCTATTGGTTGTCATGGTAATAAACCAGGTTGGGCTAGCTTAATCAGGTTTTGAGGAACTGGGCCGAAATCTGATTAAAAAGCTTGCATGAGAATACTGAAACATAAAATTGTGCTCAACTACTTACATAATCAGTCAGAATTTTTTTTTCTAATTCCTATGAAATCCTATTAGAATGAACTAATTTACTGTTGCTGATCTATCTCCCTTTTAGATCCGCCGTGCACTGACAGAAATCACTGCTCTCCCGATATATGACGTTCGGCTTATTAGGGACAAGTTAACTAATACATCCCGAGGATTTTGCTTTGTTGAACTAGGATCAACACAGGTAAGGTGTTCCAGTTTACACGACAGTGCTGAACTGTCAGTTATCATTTGTTAAGCTAGTGTTCTAGCCAGCTAAAACAAACAACAGGGCACCCTACGCAGAACATAAGCAGTTGTTTCTGGTATCTGCGTTCTGATTGGGCAGCTACAATGTGAACAATGAAAACTACTGACTGATCAATCAGGATAAGAAAACTACTGACTAGAGTCGAAACTTACAATTTAGGGAAAAGGTCAAAACACGGTACTTCCTAGGAACCCAATTTAGGGGGTGGGGTATTATGTGCTGCCCCCCCCCCCACAACCTTATTTCAAAATTGCTGGATTTCAGGAGCAAATATCATGTTCAATAAAATAGATATTGATAAAGTGCTCACACCAATGCCTTCTTTGTGAAGAGAGAAGTCCATAATACAATAACAACCAATAACCCTAAATCAGGTTTTGAGAAATTGATCTCTGAAAATGTGGGGAGGGGTGGGGTAGTGGGTATGTGCCACCATCCACCACCTTCCCCGACAAAATTGGGTTCCTTAAAAGTACCATTGTTTTGACTTCTTCCCTTAAGTAGAATTTTCATCATGCAAGACTGAGGCATAGAAACCAACAATGCACCTGATGAAAATTACAAGTCAAATCAAGTCAAGTCAAATTCATTTTTACACCACAAATTTAAAATAATTAAACAAGTACACACTAATTTATATACAAAAAATGTTTTAAGTGTTGGGTACATCTAAAATAGTTAGTAAACTAATCAAGTCAAACTAAGTTAATATAATCAAAGTACAGCTAAATTGATATATATGTACATGTTGAATTTTTTTTAGCTAGTGCAGTCTCTTATACAGTGGCCAAAAAAATTATACATTATGTTAGATGCACTGGTAAAATGACAGGGTGCTGTGCCCTTTCATTTTGGCCTACCTAGAAGCCTTGGTAAAAAGTGTGGGTAGTTGACTTGACTCTAAGTTAGTGAGCACCAGCTTCTTTGGTAACTTACCTGCAATGGAGTGGGAGAAGTCAAGCTTTTATTTGTATAACTCTGTCTACAATAGATGGTAACTTCAAGAATAGACCACTTTCAGTATGTTGAAATTTAGTGTAAAACAGTGGACTTGAATACAAGGCTGAGTGGAACAACTCATATACAAACCCTTTATTTTTCCCCTGAGCCAAATTCTCATTTCTATTGTTTGACAATGAATTTTGATATATCGAAAGTGGCCTATTAGAAGGAATTAAATTTAGAAAATTTACATTTTAGTAAGATGTTCTTAGCTGCATATAAATAAAGTGTTGGGCATAATACTATTTCATTGCTTAGTTAGACCACCACTTGCATTTCAACAGGAGTCTAGCCAGTTGTTGGAAGTCCTAACAAACATGAATCCCCCATTCCAAATTGATGGTAAAGTGGCTATTGTGTCATATGCAAAGCATGATAACCCAGCTAGTGGCAAACCCAGGTCAGTATCTAGACTACATGTTGCTGAATAACAGAAATCAAAGACCTTTCATATAAAGTGACTTAGTATGATTTTGTAAATTCTCCCAAAAGTTGTGAGATAATGTGTTTGTGAACTTAATTTGTGCTTTGTTTTTAAGACATTCAACCATATGTAGCTTGGTCATAGTCCAACAGGTTTATCAAAGCTAGAGTGGAATTCCAATTTTTTGTTCTTTTTTAGTTTTGGGAGATTTACAAGATTTAGTTAGTTTCAAAAGGGTTTTCTTAAGATGATGGCTATTTCATGTTGTTAGTGACTGGATTTTCTTAAACTCTTTAGCTGGATCTGGTCAAAATTGGATGGGGGGGGGGTCAATAATATTACTGATACACATAAATAATTATAGAAATAACCAGTTTTGATGGCAAAAACTGTTAGTTGGCTTATGCAATGCATACCTGCCAAATTATGACAAATCTTTTTTTATGGCAAAACAGTTGGATAGACATCATAGGTAAAAGAGTTTAAAATGAAACTGACATTTTGGACAGCAATAGTCTTTCATTTGAATAAAGTTGTTTCTTATATATTCGTTGCCTGTCTCTTTATTTGATTAAGATGGTACACAATAGAGACTGCACGGCTGGATATATGTATAAATCCTGTGCCCTATTTTGAAGAAATAAGAATGTTTTAACCATTTTGCACTTCAGTGGTGCAGCTGCTGCTGCCATTGAACAAGCACAGTGGTCATCCAAGGCGAACCAGTCGTCAAACTCGTCAGGTAATGTTGCTGCTAATGCCATTGCACAAGCACAAGCAGCAGCAAGTATGGGTACACAGGCAACCCCAACTGCGCAACAGGCTACTTATGCAGCACATTATCAGCAGGTCAGTTAAAGATGCTTAAACCTTATTTTGGCTGCTGTGATATCTTTTTGAGATAATAATTGATGACTAATCAGACTTTGTTCCGTTGTGTTATAGCAAGCAGTCGCTAGCCAGCAATCTTCTACAGGTAAGCGTAAAATATAATGATTATATGTTTGCTTTGTTGCCTAAGGAACATAAGACAAGCAGAAATCATATAACTAGTATCAGGAGTTGACATTCACTCTGAAGGCAGCCGAGACACACTTATGACAAATGGCCACAATTAAGTTGGCAAGATAACCTAGATCAGTCCTTATGCAGTTGGTTATGTTGTTTGAGTACATGAAAAACTGCTTACTTGCTTGTTGCTTGTCATTTGATAGAATCTTTTGTTTTGTTTTTTATGTATCCTGAAAATAATGGTTAATTTAGTTCAGAAAATGTAAAATTAATGAAAATATTGCAGCAGTTTAAAGATTTGAAGCATAGATTATTGTCATATTTTATTGCCTTAAAAGAAGGAAAGTCTGAGAAACATCGAAGGCCCAATGGCTTTTTAATTAAATTATTTTAAAAGAAGAATATGACAGACAGTTCATTACCCTCCTGGACAAAATCTTTGGGAGAACACTAAGTGGAGTTACATGTCATTATTCAACAGAAGCACAAACTTCCACTGTTGTGCAAGCACAGTCCCAGTCCCAAGGTAAGTTTTGTTTCCCTCTAAGAACTAAATTTGTGAAGTCAGTGCTAAACAATAATTTTAATGGATACTTGGCTGTGAGAATTGTTGATAAGGTGCACTTCTCACTGTTATGAGCATTGAGTTGAAATAGAAACTTAAGTGCTCTAAATTTAACAGTTCTAATCTTTAGTAACTTAAAACCAAAAATTCTGTTTCTATGTACATGATTGTGTATAGCTTAGAATTGTTAAATTAAAATTCAATTTTGTTGTTTTTCTTTGGAGGGGGCTGGGGGAGCTGAGCATTATTGAAGGAAATAATTTTATTAGGAATTCTAAAGGTGTATGGTACTGAAGAAACAGGTTTTGAATTGTTATAAGTCAGTGTAGGTGTTTTTCCTTTTTACTAGGGGGGGGGGAGGGGAGGTGAGTGCTAAATTTTGGGTACATGATATTGAAAATCTTCTGCCCTTTGAACAGATTACAGAGCACAATACTCTCAGGCTCAGCAGTACCAAGGCGTTGCTGCCCAGACAGCTACATCCACAGCACAGCAGTCCTACACCCAGCCCCAAGCCTCTAACTTTGTATATGACGCCACTTCAGGCTACTACTATGATGCTACAACTGGACTGTACTATGATGCTAACACTGGGGTTAGTGGCAAACAGTGATTTTATACTGAATCTTTAGAATATCATTGATAATTTGTTGTAGTGGTGACATGAATTAAGTTGAACTTGTTGCAAATTTAAGAACTTGATAGTGTCTTGTCCTGGGTTCAAACTAATGTGGAATACCTTCTGCAATCTGTTCATTGTATAAAGTAATTTGCTAAAGATGATTTCATTAAGGATGTCCTTTGTTCCAGTTGAAGATTTTTTTTCCATTGAGGATGCCCTTTGTTCTCAATGAAGATATTGTTTCCATTTAGGATGCACTTTGTTCCCAATGAGAAAATTGTTTCCATTTAGGATGCCCTTTGTTCCCAATGAGGGTGTTGCTTCCATTTAAGATATCCTTTGTTCCCAGTGGGGATATTGTTTCCATTTAGGATGTCCATTGTTCCAAATGAAGATGTTGTTTCCATTTAGGATCTCCTTTGGTCCCAATGAACATATTGTACATCCATTTAGGATGCCCATTGTTCCAAATGAGAAAATTGTTTCCATTTAGGATGTCCTTTGTTCCCAATGAGAATATTGTTTCCATTTAGGATGCCCATTGTTCCAAATGAAGATATTGTTTCCATTTAGGATGTCCTTTGGTCCCAATGAAGATATTGTAAACCCATTTAGGATGCCCTTTGTTCCTAATGAGAAAATTGTTTCCATTTAGGAAGCCCTTTGTTCCCAATGAGGATGTTTCCATTTAGGATGTTTGGCAATAATTTGTTCTTACTGTCTTTGTTCTGCACATCTAGTACTATTATAACAGCACCACACAGCAGTACCTGTACTACAACAGTGACACACAACAGTATGTCCCAGTGGCTGCTGATGGGTAAGTAGTTTGGTAACTAGTACATGTGAAATACTGTACTTGAAGACTTTTGGGTGCTTATCAAGAAACTCAGACTGGAGCCAAAAGTTTTAACTTAATCTAAGCAGAGGACAGCCCACCAGAATAAGTTTTGAACAAGAAGCTTAACAGAGTAATATTGATTCAGAAATTTGTTCTTTGACAACAATTCTTTTATGCAACACTAGGTATGGAATTATTCATTTTTGTATTTATTTACTAGATCAGTACTTAAAGTGCATGATATAAAGTGAAAAGTTTTATTGCTTCAGTGGATAGACCTTCATCATCAGCCCAATTTCGGTTTAAATACATCACTTAGGTTATGGATTGGCAGAAGATTTTTAAAAAATGCAAATTTGTGGGAACCACTCATGATGTCATTAGTTGAAAACTTTAAGTCTTATTATCTCAAGATACATAAAAGATTTAAACAAAGTTTCTTCACTACTATTGCTCATTTAGCAAGGTCTATTCACTAATAAAAGTAACAACATTTTTCACTTCACTTAAGAAATTATTGTACCTCAAAGGTTTATTTTGACTTTCTTTTTACCCACTTGCATTGCTGTCAGTACTTTGAAAAGCCTTTCTTGATCCTGAATTGATAAGTATAACATCAGGAACTGAGTTATTTGCTTATTAACAGCAGCAACAACAACAACAACAATCTTTTTATTTGTACCTTTGACATTTCCATTACAATACTTCTTTTAGAATCAATTCAATATATAGAAGGTACCAGCCCTAACAAAAAACTAAGGAGCTAAAATTGAGTTAGGACCTTATATTATTAAAATAAAAAGATACTTATTTAATTGTCTTAAGGTCATAACTAAATGAGCGCAACGTTTTGACTCTCACTGCTGGTTTCACCAAGTGTTGGTATACTAGATGATAGCTTGCCTTATAATAAACTAATCAGCACATATGGGAAGTCTTCTTTGCAGTGTTTAGTTAGCTCATAAACGCCTTCTGCTGCTGTCTACACCTTCACTTAGTTCAGACTAGTTAGCAGTGCTCAGCAAATGAAAAGTTGGGTTTATTTAGTTATGATCATAATCATGAGCCTTTTGTTCTAAGTATCCTTCAATAATTATGTATGAACCTCTTTAAATTAATTGAGTTCATGTTGCTCATCACCCAGAACTGTGCCAGCATCGGGTGCAGTTGCAGCAGCTGGTTCAGCAGATTCAAAATCAACAGCAGCTGATCTCTTAGCTGCTGCCAAAGGTGAGTGACTTCCACTACAACCAGCCTGTCAGAGTTTTGCTCATTTTCAGTTTTCAGTAGAGTCAATCAGGTAAAACCAATAGGTAGTTTGTTGTCTTGATGATAGTGTACATATCAATATAAAGGTGTGGATAGGTATTCTGTATTGATGGAGCAATGGAAAGTGCACAGTGTGCTTGATGTTTAGAGGGCACAACTTCTGACAGTGGCTGTCAAGCATAAAAATAAATGGGCACTGGACATAACATTGATGTTGTAGTATGATAGGCAGTTTTTAATTTTCTTTAGTTTTATATTTCTGTTCAAAAAACTTAATGATTCATTTTAGGTTCCATTTCTATTTACTGTTTCACACCGATTTCCTTTATTTTTTTAAAATGTCAAGAACCCAGTGTATCTCAAATAAGTTTTTTTTGTTTTCTCAGAAAAGAAGAAGAAAGAAAAAACACTGCAGGCAAAAAAGGTACACTTATTTCTCTGTCCCCCCATCCTTCCCTCCAAAGATGAGCAAGGGAACTCCATTGCAGGCTTTGTTTATACAGGTGTTTCTCTGCTCAGCACTGATGAAAACAAGAAGACAGGGTCAAGCATTCTGCATATAACATTTATATAACCATTCAAAATGCCATAAATGTTATTCCAAGAGGTTCCCTCAGAACAACAGTCCTGGAAATAGATCAATGGGCCCAGACAAAGGAGATAAACATTTTAAAGCCAGCAAAACTTAAATTTTTTAATGGAAGAGATATATTGATCACTGTTGTACAAACCAAACTACTAGCCCAGTTTTTGGCTGGTTGTGGAGCTGTTATGATCTTGGTTGTTGATGAATACAGGAAAGATCGGAACAAAAATTAAGATTTAGAAAGACAGCAACCTGAGTTCTTTCTTATAACATGTATTTGATTTTGTTGGCACTGCATAAATTTGGTGTAGACTTTGATTTTTTCAGCTTTTGTTTATATAGCAAAGTATAATGATCTTATGAATCTTGTGAATATGTATCAGGACAGTTAGCTTCTTTGCCAGGTTCATAGACCTTATGTATAAATGAATGCAATTTTAATATTCTTTTGTTTAATCAGCCCTACTTGCCTCGTTCTTGAGTTAGACTTTTAAAAGAAGTATGTTGCACGAAACTGAGTCTAGTGGGGCTTATTTGAATACAGACAAAAGAATTTTAAAATCACTGCCATTTATGCATAAGGTCAATTAAGAACAACAATTATTAATATTTTTAAAAATTGATTATTATTTTTTTAATGAAAACGCTAAAATAACTTTTTGAAATTGTTAAAGGCTGATGATGACTTTTTAGTCGAAAACCTTAGAGTTTTAATTTTTAATTGTGAGCAGCCTTGAACAATTTTAATGATAATTTATTTTTGTTATTATAATCAAAAGCATGATAATGTGAAAATGGTATAATTTAGAATATCTTTTACATAGATTGCAAAAGACATGGAAAGATGGGCAAAGAAACACAACGCTGCCAAGAATGCCCAGCAGGCCGCTTTCACCGCTGTAGAAGAAACAAAGAACGCAGAGATGACTGAATTCAAAGTGGTACATAGGTTGCGTTTTTTTGTTAGATCAAGTAGTGAAGATTTTGGAATAGCCTTTGAGTGTAGTGAACGTTTTGCACGTAATGAGTAGAGGACTCTAGTGTTGTTTTGTATGATATGATATAAGAGAGTTTTGTTCAAGGATGGCAACATTGACAACAGCTAACAAAAAACACACTTTTGCTTGCCCTCTTTTGTCTAAGTTAGTTTTCTGAATAGACATAAATGAAAGTTGTTTTCTTAAGGAAAAAGAAGATTGACAAGATTTTGGAATAGCCTTTGAGTGTAGTGAACGTTTTGCACGTAATGAGTAGAGGACTCTAGTGTTGTTTTGTATGATATGATATAAGAGAGTTTTGTTCAAGGATGGCAACATTGACAACAGCTAACAAAAAACACACTTTTGCTTGCCCTCTTTTGTCTAAGTTAGTTTTCTGAATAGACATAAATGAAAGTTGTTTTCTTAAGGAAAAAGAAGATTGACAAAATGTTATGTCGGTCATTCTCTTGGTACTACAAAAAACTGAGCTTTTCATTATGTAGTATTCAAGACAACATTGTGCAAGTTGGCCTCACAGTGCATTTATTTTATAGCATTCAGCTATTGTATTCACTATAAAAGTTTTGTGCCATCGTCGTCAGCACTGCCTTCCTCGTATCTGTAGTTCCCTTTTACTGTATGTAAGTAATATTGCTCTTACTTATATTTCTTGGAAAGAAGCATATTTGGAATTGTTGACGAAATCGGGAAATTCCTTCGATATTACAATACAAGCACTTGACTGAATGGATAAACACATTGCTGTTAAAGGAAACGAACTTACTGCCTTTCATAAAAAAATGGGAATTATACCAACGTGGCATTTAATAAGTGATAACCGTTGACCCAATAGTATTCTTAAGTCGGCCCATTGGCCCGTGCAGCACTAAAATAAATGTATTTTCAAATTTTTATTTCTGGCCTATATATTATAATAGCAATGAACATTAGTGTATGAAAATGAAACGTATCGGTAAACCTAGATACTTAACCTGTCGATTGTATGTATGTTTATAATTGTAAAGTATTAAAATCCCAACAAAAAAGTATTATTGTCCTGTTTCATTACAGCCTGCAGCTCCAGCTCCCAAGATCTCCACTGCACTGAGTATAGCCAAGAGTATATCCAGCTTACCTGAGATCCCTAAAGCAACCTCTAGTCCATTAGCAGCCCTAGCAAGCCTTCCAGATGACAATGGCCCAGTGAGCAAATCTCCTTATTCCACAGGTAATCACAGTCCCCAATACGCAAAAGATAGAGACTTGTACATTTACCCTTAATTCCTAATGCATTTACGTTTAGAATTGCCCATAAAAACGGACAGAGAGAATCTGTAACACTCAAATTTGACACACACTTGTAGTGTTGTTGGTACAAGAAAGAGTTTTACCAGTACTGTTGTCTTTTAGAATGTACAATCGTCATCTTTTTGGGAATGGCCGATTATTGTGGTTATGCCGCCATTGCATATGAGTTACTTACTCATTAGTACTTTGAAATATTAAGTTTTTGAATATCATAAGCAAAATTTCCATGTCATTGTTTAAAGATTGAGCCAGTAGGCAGGTCAGTTAAACGGGTTTCTGCCTCGGTGTAATCAGGTTACTAGCTGTACACGTAGCGTATTCAAATCGAATTTGCCCGTCCACCCGAATTCGATGGTATCCGGATTCACTCTAGTACTAGAGCTTCTCTAACGCATGCTACCATACTTGAAATGAGTCCAACAAGAAGAGTAACTAGCTCATGTTTTTTTGCAATATTGGTGAGTGGTTTATTGCTTGCTAAGAGACTGGACGCTACTTTGTCATCATATTCGAAAATATCTGGATTCACCGTCCACACGGTATCGGGTTCGTTGCTTTTTTTTTCTCATTCTGGAGAGCGGATTCAAAAGTTCCGGATTCGCTGCTGAATTCGCCGTATTCGTGTGGATGAAAGACGTACCCAGAAAGAAAAAAATGTAGGTTAAAAAAAAATTCCGTATCTGTGAGGACGGGGCCTAAGCCAAACTACTTTAGTTCTGGTTTACTTGCATTTTTTAGTTAAAGTTTTGTTGGTTATGACAGTTTTGATTTTTATGAAAACACAAAGTGCTCCACAAGTTGAATGCTAAGAAAAGTATTACTTACTAAACCTTTCAATATTAAACTTTGCTGGGCAGGTCTTAGAGGTCGAATTGTTGCCGAGTATGGTGATGATGAGGAGGAAGATGAAGAAGAAGACATCAATGAGAAATTTGCGGACCTAAAACTAATGGCGTGTTTACTCTGTAAACGTCAGTTCAATGACAGGGAAGGGTTAACTCGGCATATGCAGTTCTCAGACCTTCATAAGGTAGGGAGACTGTACCTGTTAAATCACACCGTTTTTTGTTTTGAAGAAATTTCAGTTGTTTCTTTTGTACTGTATCTTGTCTTATCAGCCAGAGTAAAGCAAGAAAAAAATATAGATTATCAAGCCAACCACTATAACCTCATAGTTAGATAACCAGAATTAATCTGTTTCATTTTCAACCTCAAATTAGTAATATTTTTATCAGAAAGGGTACAAATTGGTTCAGTTTAAAAAATTCCGATCAGACAATTTTAATTGAATTTGACAAAGGAGAATGCATCTTAATCTTGCCGTTGCTCACTTTCAGATTGCAAAGGTTTTTGATCATTAAATTTTGACTTGATATGACTTATTCATTGTACTTGTTGACCGACGCACTCGACAGGTTTTTCTAGAAACTAGCTCTTATCGCATAATACTTGTTTTTCTGTTTCCAGCAAAACCTAGAAATTCATCGCAAAATGAGTATGAGCGAAGAAGAATTAGCAGCGTATGAAAAGAAAGAACGGGAGGTTTGTGCATCTTGTGCATTCACTTATGATGTAGTGGAGGTACAGTAGTGTTGAACATTCATTTTGTTTGGAAGCGCAGTGGCCGAATGGTTAACTTGTTCAGCTCTTAATTTTAGGGTTGTAAAATTTTAAATCAGTCAGACCACTGCATTGTGTCATTGAGCAAGACACCTAACCTGACCTGTTTCAGTCGACTGAACAGTTTAAATGAGTACCAGTTCTGCTGGGGGCTAACCTGCGACAGATTAGTGTCCTATACAGGGGGAGTCAAAGACTCATCCACTTAGCACTTTGGAAACTGGAGATAAGTGCCGACCTAATGAGCCACATTGGCTCAAGAAAGGATTAAGCTTTTAGTCTTGAATAGTCTTCTCAGTATAGGTGAAAAAGTAAATACATAACTTTCTGAATCCAAAAAGACTGTTATCATGTTGGTAAATTCTCCCAACTAGGCCTCATAGTTTTTGTGTCACCAGTTTAGGAGAATTTGGCTTTTCTCGCCTTTGTGTGTTTGTTCTGCATGGTTAAACCTCATTTCATATCATCAGTTATCATACTTGGTCACTTATCTTTTCACCTTACCTAGTAAATATGCCAATTACCATGTAGAAGTCTCGTCTGGAACTGGTCGAAACTAGTCAACCGTTAGCTCACCTTTGTGACAATTTAATGTGAATAAAAAAGCTTCGAAACAAATTTTACCACATGGCAAAGATGCAAGAACAACTAACAGAGCTATGACTCGTCCCAATGAATTGCATTCCTTTGGTTGAATGAGTTTACAATTTTCGTCTACTGCCATTTTCGTAAAAACAAACTTTTTTTACTCGGTGGTAGCAGCGCTTTCAAAAATGAAATTAAGACTTCTGGGTTTGCAAAAATACTTTAGCTTTTTACTGTGCTGGAACTTGTTTGTCGTCCTAGTACTGTTTTGCTTCAAGTGTGTTTTTCCTGTTTTAGGCCAAGTACCGCGACCGAGCTGAGGAGAGGCGTTCAAAATATGGTCAGCCAAAATTTGTTGCCAATAGTACGCCCATAGGAAAACGGAAGAAAGGCGGTGGGATGGCGGAAGCCATGTAAGTTATACCTATTGTAGCTGACAACGGGATTGAAACTTGTATTACAACAATTTAGATAAGTCTGTGTCGTATTTAAACAGCCTTTCTTTGTTCAGCAATGTTGGAAGAAATCAACTTCCTGGACATGTATGGTAGTTATTAGCCGTCTTTCAGAAAACATATTGTTACCAACATTTATACCGTATTTAACGTTTTAGGCGCCAGCTCCCTGCTGCAATAAGTTTTGCAAAAGTATTGGCACTACTTCGATAAAATTTCCATAATAAGAATTTAATAACAAGCTTTCAAGTGATCCTACTTTTCCCACTATTTCCTACTTTTTTTACCCTTCTCCTATTATTCCTACTTTTGTCTCGAAATTCCTACTATTTCCTACTTTTTCCTAATTTTTATGTACCGTAATTTCAACAAATTGTGCAACGTTGTACCTGGACCATATGTCGCAAGGAAGATTTCTTGACGAACAAATGTTCATCTGGCATGTCCAGTCCAGATGGCTCACACTCATACCAACTGGAAACGAGTCACTGACAGACTAGAAGCAGTTCATCAGTACTTCTTCAAAGATCTGTAGCAAAGGTTGCATTCTTATTCCTTCTTCTAAGCCCTCAGTTGTCCTACTTTTCTCCTTCTTTTCCCCTCGTAATCCTTCTTTTGTCCTATTTTAAAAAGAATTTTGGTCGTACTTTTCTCCTACTTTTTCACCTGGGTGTGCTTGAAAGCCTGTTATAAACCATAGCCCAGATACTAAATGATAGCTTTCTGAATCACGATTGCTATAGAACAACTTGCAACACAACTTGTGAAATAATCAAGTTGCAAAAAGCTTCCAAGGGTTGTTTTGCCTTGACCATATTTGCTATTTACACGTTTTTACAGAGAAACTACTCACCTTATCACGACGTTTGCTGAAAATTCTTGAACCCACAGTCTTCTGTACTGAAGTAGTTCAACTGCTTGTACCAAGGCTTCTTAGTCCCCGAGTCTATTGCGACCACTTTAATCATGTGCTTTGTTTTGTTTTTTTCATAATGTTTCTAAGGTATTTAGTTGCCTAGAATGCCTGACCCTTCAACCCTGGCTACTCCCCATGCAAGCTCTAATTTCACTTATGTAGCTCATATTGACATCGTTCTTAAAAAAAGTCTTAGGTCCTCATTAAGTGTTTTGCTCCACAGAATTAAGTCACTTGCTGTCTAAAGCAATGCTCCACTATAGCCGGATTCCTAGTATGTACCATTCTTCTGACCAGTTTTTGTTGTTAATAGGCGCTATGAACAGGCAACAAAGGAACGAATTGGTGAAAACAACATCGGTAACCAGATGTTAAAGGTAGGATTTCAGACAGTGAAAAACTGTAAATTAGTGGTCTGAGCTTTCAACTTTTCTAGAGTCTACTGCTAACTTATGGAGCTTATATCAGCATCGATCAGTATTCGAGACCAACAAACTCGTTGCAAGTCAGCTAAAAACCTGCTATGTAAGGAATACTTTTATCTCTTGCCGTTAGGGGCACAGTAGAACAACTTTGTGTCCTGCTTTTAGAACAGGCCTTGCCCGCCTTTACACTTTTACCTCAAAGATCTTTAGTGAGAATATGTAGTCTTGAACGTGGGCTTCATTACAAGATAAGTTTGATAAGTCTTAAAATTGGTGTAGTGACTAGCTGCGGAAGACATTTCGTCACTACTATATTAAGAAGGATAATGTTCTGTTTGTTCTCGTGTGTTTTTTAGGCAATGGGTTGGACAGAAGGATCAGGGCTGGGGAAATCAGGACAAGGTATCGTGGATCCCATTCAGGTAATGATTAACAGCAGGCTTTTAGAAGAAATACCAATTAAAACGCCTACCACTGAAATACTAGTCTTCTTTAATAATTCTTAGTTGGTGTATATGGTAATTAAAGGCTTGTAAGAAGGATGGTCAAAATCTTCAGGTGAAGATGTGCGAGTAATAGGAAACGTTTTTTTAAATGTCTTTTCTAATATTTTAACTTATACTTAAAATAGACTCGACGTTAATATCAGGCTACCGATGTGTTGTACTTTTGACTATGTAAAGAGTACTGCTATTTTTTTCTTGCAAGAATGGCAGAGTCAGACTTGTTTTGTGGATCTTAGATGTTTTTAGAATGTGGGGGCACCTTTTGCATTTATTTTAAGACTTTTTTCTTATTTTTAGTAAATAGCTTTACACCATCATTGCAGAGCGAAAAATTGGCAGCACTCTTTCCTAGAAATTTCTGGTCTTTCCTTCGTTCGGTCTAGCCGGGTTAGATCTGCTAATTTCATTCAAGTTGGAGTACCTTTGCGATACAAAACGCTCCCTTCTAAGTACAAGGCGCCTTGTATACAGTAAATGCTCCCTAATCTAGAAGAATCATCGTTGTAAATACTTCTGGCCCATGCTCAAGATTTATTCTGCTACGCAGGCTTGGTGAACATTAGAAAAAAAAAAATAGTTTTCGAAACTCTTCCAAGCTTTAGGCTTGTGCGTGCTTGCCACGTGGTCCTAAGACACGTGACTGCAGTTTTCACTAACCCATCATTTCTGTGATCAAGGCTCAAGGTGGAGCCGAGATTTTTGAAACAGCAAAGACAACTCACTACACAGAATTTCAAAACTGTTATTAAATGAACTCTTGGTTTTATTTAAACAACGAAGTTTGACCATTTAACAAAATTTTATTGCACTGTATGTTTTTAACACCCGCTGTTGGTCTTACTTTCAGAATAGCATATCAAATGTTTGTTTAGATTAGTTGTGTTGATGGTTTACTTTACAATCTCTGAACCAGGCAAGAATGCGAATGCAGAACGCTGGCCTGGGGGCAAAAGGAAGCAGCTACGGTGCAGTCTCGGGTGATTCTGAGAGAGACAAGCTGAAAAAACTGGTGAGTGAATAAGCTCTACTGATACTTTCAAATGATACCTGTGTAACACCCAACAATGTTCATTTTGTGCCTCGCTTTTCAAGAGAGAAAGAGATACGTCTGGAGAAATGGAATAGACCATGTCATGAAGCTTAGTCGTGTTTAGTATGTCTACCTAGATTAGTGAACTATAGGAAAGTTGGCTTTAAACACTGGAGGGAAATCTAGCATTAGCGATATTTTTCACTGATTAGTTGTTATTTCTTTTTATATTGCCGTAACACGATATAGAGCGTTGTAAATATATTATCGTTATATGAATTGATAAATCTTTATGATTGTTACTACTTTATGTTATTGTTATTTTAAATATGATTACTGTCTTTTTTGTTATTGTTATTATTATATTACTATTATTACTGTTATTAATGTTATTACTGATGGGTCATGAAAAGCTTTTATTTTAACTAATACGAGTGCTTAGCAAAAAAGTGTAGCCAGGTCATTGCCAAATAGATCTTATTACCACAAATTGTGCTGCCGGGTAAAAAAGGATTCGTGTCAGCTATTCGGGTGACGTGAAAGTGTAAGAACAGACGTGAGCTTATATAAGACATTGAAAAATTACATTTGCTGTTGGGCGAAGCAATACATCATATTCTCAACATTGTAAAACGTTGTTAGCTGTCGGTGTCCAGACGGATCGCATCATGCGGTTTGTGTGCTGGTCGTTCCGCAGGACAGTTGCTCAGTATTACTTAAAGTACAAACATTTATTGATCCAAATAAGGCGGCCCTGAAGGAACTAGATCCAACTAAGGATATTCAATATTCTTAATGATGTATCATGTTGTTTGCAGTTGCAGTCGAGTTCTCGATTTGAGTGGATAGGTAAATTCTCCAAACTAGACTCCCCATTTTTCGATAAAAAAGATTGGGAGTTTCGGTAATTCTCTGTGTTTGACAAGTGATCATTTTATCAGTGTCAAATGTCTTGTTTGATATAAGAAGTTAGATGATAACTGGCTAGCAGTGGAACTGGAAGGGGTGAACAGCGTGTTTCTAAATGACATCACGGGGTATCCTACAATAGCTCGACAGCATTATCTTTTACCTGAGGTAACATCTTGTTTATATATAATTATGATATCTTTTTTTAACATTTTTGTAGGCACAGTCTCGATATTTTGATGGCTGAATTGCTGTCGCAAAGGTGAAATAGATCCACATCCTGTAAAACTTGCACCGTTCTCAGGCAACCAGATGAACTCCATCTTGCACCGTTCTCGAAAAACCAGATGAACTCCATCCACACCCTGTAAAACCTGTTACCGTTCTCAGGCAACCAGATGAACTCCATCTTGCACCGTTCTCGAGAAACCAGATGAACTCTATCCACACCCTGTAAAAATTGCACCATTCTCGAGTGTTCGGACGTAAAGCGAATGCAACATTGTTGAGGAGCTTCACTCTAAAACTGTTGTGTAGAGTATTGGCGCCTTAAAGTAGGGATACAGAGAGATAGACCGAGTACCCTTATTGTTGGGCAGATAAACACAGAACTGAATATCAGAATTGTTTTTTTGATTCACGTTGAAGTTGTACTACGTTGGGCTCTACATACCAGCCTAGAGATCGAAAAGCTTGTCGTTTTCTCGTTAGCTACATATCGCCAGTGCGACGTTTACATGTAGTTTATCTGGCTATTTGTTCAAGAGAGCTGTGCTGTGGATGAAGAGAAATTAAAATAACTTTGAAAAGAGAGTTGAATGACTCTGCATTTCCATTAATGATGATCCTTTATTTTTGTTGCCATTATTTAAGTGTGCGTACCGTTTACCATTTCAGACACCACGTAATGTTTTCGTTGGTCAAATTTGTTTCTTGGATGAGGTTTTCGTTTATAAAGTTTGTTTTCTTAGTTGGGGTTTGATGCCCCATTTAAATATTTATATGATTGTTGTTCTTTGAACCACCCTAAAAATTAAGTAGTAGTTAGTACAGTTTATAAAGTCGGGGTGACCTTGAAACCCCAAAGATTCGAGTCCTCTAGAACTGGTCTACTGTTAAGGACCTGCTTTGCTTTTAACGAATGAGGGAACCAGAAGTAGTTCGTCTTGATCCACGTTAAGAAATCGGCTCACATGTGCAAATTGTGTATACCAGGATAACCGTTTTGCATTAGCTGAATGGTGACGAGGATTTTGGCTCTCATGTTCTAAGTTAAGGTAATTTACAAATCTGCTTACCTCCTCGCGGTACTTGCTGGAAATCTGTTGGTAACGACCCTTGGAGCCAAATGTCAACAGCATATCACCTTTGAGTCATAGTTTGTCCGAAACGTTTCAAGTGCGGCGATTTTTCAACAAATTGATAGATAGTGACACTCCCCCGGTACAGGCCTGTTTAAACATTGTCAATAGTATTTGTGTTTGCACTATACCTTGACAGTAGGAACAGCAGGGTGCGTCATGGGTTTGAGTACCATATGCAGGGCGTGGTGAGTGCGAATACCGTACCTCTTTGGCACTGGGCGGAAATGCATGTACGTTTAATGGGTTTGTTCGCGGGAATTGTGTAGTTCCAGAAAATATCCACACCCCAATCACGGAAGTTTTT
>JAOBAT010078407.1:0-19998 GCA_026413305.1 Hydrozoanthus tunicans | reverse complement strand
CCGACCGCTGCTGTCATCTGCACAGAATGATGTTAACACCTCGGAGGTAGAAGGTAAGAATTTATAAGAAAACCTTTGAAGCAGTGACCTTTTTTTCTAATAGGAAAAAGTTGGGCTTTGATCGTGCAAGTTTTTGGTTTCATTCCTGGCTGCTTCACAACTCCGATAACTCAAGAGTGTGATTTTTCTAAACCCTTTGTACTGCAGTTCTGTGAGGTATCTGTAAAATTAAATCAACTCGGAATGTATGCCCTCTCTTGACCGATTCGTTTTTATTTTCAGGACAAAAAGATTTTTCTTTAATAAAGAAACTTCAAATCGTCATGGTAAGTCGTTGGTTTGCAAGAAAGAAATATCAGTGCTCTTAAGATTCTAGACACTCGTCGTTGCTGGGTTGCATTCAAACCCCGCTCTCACTACTGAGATTGTTGATTCCGAGTTACCCATATACAAAGCCGGCACACTTTGTAAATTGCAAACTGGTTCACGGTATTTCAGTCGGGATTCATAACCGGATTTTGTTTGGATATAGAGCCTGCTTATCAGCTGGGTGTGATATTAACTATTAATTGTGTAACCTAACCCCTTTTAGTTATTATAGCGTGACTTATTATAGAACGCATAAGGACCTAAATATATCAGTTGGTCTCTGGCACTTGCGCTGTAAACATCTACTGTATTAAAGTATACGATTGTCAGACTTGTCTCCTGAGCTCACGCCACTACAGACTAACCCCACAAATAACTCCACACTGGGCAGCGTCGTTCAAAGGCAGCAGTTAATTTTAACCCTGGTTAAGCCAAATTCAAGCAGTACGTAAGTACTGTTTCAATTTTCTATTGAAAAAGGCTTGGCATTTCCAAAAATACGTACTGCTTAGATCAGAATCTGTAATATTGTAAACAAGAACGGAGGTTAAAAAGTGCTAATCGGCATTTGGACATCTGGGCCCTGGTGGGCTGTAACAACTACACCATTTCCTAATTGTTCGAGGCGGTCTCTGGACAGTAGATTTCCGTTTGTGTAGCTGTTTATCTATCTTTTATTGCGTAGTTATGTATCATTTAAAGTTATGTTACTGTTAGATTTTTTTATGTTAGGTTTTAAGACTCAATTTTAATCTAATAAATGGAAAAATGGGCCTTTCAATTATTGAGTGGCCATTCCATTGAAAATATAAACAACGTAGTGCCAGAAGTAGTATTGGGGCAATGTATGTTGTATGCTTCCTATGTATTAAGTTGTAGAATTGCCAAATCTTATTTGACACGCTACAGTATTCTTAGTATCATCCAGTGACATATCCCCGCGTTTTCTGTCATAGTCACTTCTGAAGTACATGCTCCCGTTGATGTTTGTCTACTACGCAGAGTACTTCATTAATCAGGGACTGGTAAGTGCAACACTACTTTCAGTTCAATACTAATACCAGCATTGTAAGGCGTATCTTCACTATTGACATTAATGGCGTGTAACGGGAACGTTTTGTTTAAGTTCCCCAAAATTAAATTGACAACAAGGATTTTGTTATTTTATAGTTGCAGCACTTGTGTACCTTCTTTTACCTTCGAGGCTAGGTAAACTTACCGGGTTGGTTCTCTTGATCCTTGAAATTTAGTAGGAGCTCGTTGAATTTGGAAATTATAGATCAAGTCCGGGAAGACCTAGAGATTAAATTGGGATCCTTTAAAACATTTGATCTGGTAAAATATGCTACCTCACTGTCAGAGCAGCTCAAGGCACATGCACTCGGTTCCTTGACAAAGGCAAACTTTTCTAGCTTAACTTAGCATTGATTTGCAATTCGCTTTCAGGTTGAGGTTTGGTAACGAAAATCCTTAGATTTGCTTGAAGAAGTCTTTGAAGCCTTTTGAAAGTCTTGACACTTAAGAGTGGCAACCCTGATTTTTGTTTTTAACCTTAAAGGACTTCTAAGTGAAGAGACAAGCACTTGACATACCATACAAAAGGGAGCATCGAAAGTGATGATGGCTGCTCCCGGGGGAAACATCTGTTCAGTTGGGTTTCCGTAGAATCTCAATGTTTCCCAAAACAAAGCCAAGGGAAACAAAACAAATGTTTCCCGCGGAGCAGTGCGTTAGCAATGTTCCCCAGCTGGTCAATAGCTGACATGCCGGGTAACATTTGATTTGAACTCATCCACGTGATTTAGCCGATTAGGGCGCACATTCGAGTCGAGAACGCACTATCTATATAACAAATTCCTTATTCAACCATGATATGAGTGAAAAGTACTACAACAACCTCATGATTATGTTGAATTCAGTGAATGAAAACGGTAATCTATTCGCAGTGCTACTATTACCCAAAATACATATTGTAGCTTGCTCGTTTCCTGGTACTTTTCCAATTTGCAGTGTGCTAATACGATGTAAGAAAGTAGCAAAAGAATATTTTGTAGTGTTTGTTTCAATTCTATCTGCTTAAAATTGAGAGTGTATTCGAGCTGATACTGAAGTCGTTATCTTTCAGCACGAGTTGATCTACTTCCGTGACATTTGGATCACTCCAGCCGAGCAGTATAGATGGTAAGATGGCAAACAGGATTTAAATGAAGACGCGTTAACAACAACAAAAATACCTTTACAACTGAGCATTCGGCTACAATTCATCTTGTCTTCAACTATTAGATTTCAACTTAACCGAAAAATCACACTACATAAAAAACGGTCCAATTTTGATTAAAGGTAGTTATTTTAATCGTTTCTATAATAACCAAACATACTCTCACGTTTCTTAGTCCCGAATTAGGTTATAGTGCGATTCCCTACGTTTACCGCGTCAGTTTTGTTGTACATAAAGAAAAAGTTACAGTTAAATGGTAGATATCTTTGTTGTTTCAAATACTAAAATTAATAAAATTGTAACGTTGCAAACTTCGAAGCCAACACGGCTTTGGAACAAATTTTGAAAAATTAAGTGGTTGTAGCAATAGTAACCGTTAGAATGGATATGGTAGCTATGAAAAATGGTTTTGGAAGCTACAGGAAATGGTTCTGGCAGTATTAGAAATTGGATCTGGTATCTATGAAAAATGGTTCTGGAAGCTACAAGAAATGGTTCTGGCAGCATTAAACATTGAATATGGTAGCTATGAAAAGTTGTTCTGGAAGCCGTGAAAAATGGTGCTGGAAGCTACGAAAAATGGTTTTGGAAGTTACGCAAATGGTTCTGGAACTATTAAAAAGGTTTTGAAGCTATGGAGAATAGTTTTGGTAGTTGTGAAAAACGGTTTTGGTGAATCTTTAGAAGATTTATGGTAACCATGAAAAGTGGTTGTTTCTGGTAACTTATAAAATTGTTTTTTGGTAACCAAAGAAACGTGGTTTGTTTCCAGGTTGCAAGTTATCTACCAAGTAGGAGTGTTAATTTCAAGATCGTCAGTCAACATTTTCCCAATTGATAAGCTGTGGCTGCTGGCCGTGCTGCAGGTAAGTGTAGGCTCATTTTGATGATTGTAGTGGTAATGGTAGTGATGATGCTGATGAACATTGTGTTGATGATAGCGATGTTGCACATGAGGTAGCAGTATTTGTGTTTATGTGTGTTGGTTCGGATGATTGTGGTGAAAATGATAATGATGCTGATGAACATGGTGTTGATGATAGTGATGATGCACGTGAGGTAGCAGTGTTCATGTTTGGTTGTGCCTATTCTGATGATTATAGTGATCATGGTGGTCATGATGATGCTGGTACTGATGCTGTAAGAGAGCGTGATGATAGGTCTTGTGGCAATAAATTTCATAAAGGTTATATTTAATTAGTAATAAGAGTAATTTTGGTATTGGTGTTAATTTTGGTTTGATAATTATGATGTTGAAGGTGAAGATGCCATCGATAACAGTAATGGTGGGTGATCTTAGATTTATCCCCATTTCCAAGTGCAAGGCTTCTCTCGAATCTGTATATGACACAGTAGGACAACACTTCATGTACAAGTTTTGTTTTAGGTTCATGTGTTCGTGCAACCGTGAAACATTTTTAGATTAACCGACTTCTGTTGCAATTTAAAAACAAGAAACAGTAACTCTGTTTTGAATTCCAGTACGTAAATTTGGTCGTCCTGTTTACGGAAGCGTATTACCACTACATGCCAACGATTTGGATCGTGTTCGCCATTGTACTGTTTGAAGGTCTTTTAGGTGGGGCAGTGTATGTGAACGCCTTTTACAAGATCTCTAAGGAGGTGAGTTGCCTTTTCTAGAACTATTAAGAAATTTTTAAAGGTAGGAGAAAACGGGGACACCATTCAACAGCTTTGTACCTCTCCAGGAGCTGCAACTTTTCTGGTTTCCACGGAAGTCCAACGTTGTTGCAAGGTTGGAGAAAGTTTTGGTTAGGCGTATGTTCTATTGTTTTCTAAGCTCCAATGCACCAATACGTTTCAGCCGCATCTTGTCTTTTTTTTTTTCAGGAAACGTTTTTTTCGTTTCATTAACATAAAAAAATTGAGGCTTTTTGCCATAATGATTGCAACGAGTATAAAATCGCTTTAGAGAAATTGTAAACTCCAAGAGAACATGAAGGAGCTACAAATCGACGCAATCATTAGTCGATTGCTATAATTAATTAATTGCTTTGTATTCATATTGCCTTGCCAATGACACTATATCAGAAGCCATTTGAATTATCATGCAATTTTCACCTTCCTGGAATTTACATGACTGTATCTACTACGATTAAATTGTGACATTTTTGGGGGAGGTTTACAATGGCAGATTTTGTATCAGTAACAAATTACTGGCGGTACTAGTTGCTTAAAGGGCGGTAGCATTAGGAGCAGCTTACGTTACTTCTCTGGGCCGAGTTGTTCATAAGACGATTAGCTTAATCCAGGGTTAACTACCATGACAACCAATTGGTTTTGTTAAGAGTTTATCCAGGGTTAAAGTTAATCGGCCTCCGAACAACCGGCCCCTGATCACTTAACACTTGGGTGGTTTCAATTAAATAAACATAGCTAAACAATAACTTCGACTTTTCGGCACTTAGAAAATTGGCTTGTTCTATCATGGTTAATCTAGGGACTGGTTTCGAAACCATTGTTGTAGGTCCTTGTTTGTCGTTTTCTTTTGTTTACTAGTCCTGAAGGTGCACAAAACACAAAAGGTTTTGAGATGCAAGTCAACAAGTAGCCAGTCAAAACATTTTCAGTAACCTAGGGACTGGTTTCGAAACCATTGTTGTAGGTCCTTGTTTGTCGTTTTCTTTTGTTTACTAGTCCTGAAGGTGCACAAAACACAAAAGGTTTTGAGATGCAAGTCAACAAGTAGCCAGTCAAAACATTCTCAGTAGCACCTGAAACAAAAATTGTGCACGGTCGCGGTTCGTTCAACCTACAACAAAGCATCTGCATATTCTTTGTATTTGGCCTTTTTGAAGTTTACCGGCTTTCATTACCAGTCCCTAGAGTAACTATGGTTCTATGGTAAGAGTATTTTTTCCGAAAATACTAAGAAAACACAGCGGAAAAGACTTCATTAGCTCGCTTTCTCGGGAAAGAACATTGCTTTGAACTTTCCCCGAAAACATTGTTTTGTTTGGTGGATGGGTGTGACAATAAAACGTGTTCTTCAACGGTACAGGTGGCGCAGCAGTACCGGGAATTCTCCATGGGTGTGACCAGTGTAGCAGACTCTATGGGGATTGCTATCGCCGGTGCAACAGCGCTGCCTGTCCACAGTTTTCTATGCTCGTACTGGAGGAAGAAAATAGGACTGGCGTAGACTCGACAAAGAGTATACGAGTACGAGTTTTCGCCATTCGTCAAATGGCGCGTGCCAGAAGTTGTTAAAAACCACGCCATCTCGTTGTGTTGCCAAAACTCGTCTCCATTGTCTCGTTTACTACAACAATTTAGATATTCTTCTTATTGTTGTTATTATTATTATTATTATTATTATTATTATTATTATTTTCTGAGATTTTGGCAACACAACGAAATGGCGCGTTTCTTCGCAGTTTCGGCACGCGCAGTATTACGAATTGAAAAAACTCGTACTCTGAAGATTTCTAATGGCACAATAGGAAGCATGCATCGGATTTGAATTCTTTACTCGCAACGAGAGGATACACAGGATCTTCCATGGTCTGACAAAGTGGCAGCAGTAGGAGATGCGCAGTTCCCTCTCCATCAATTCACTTGCATTTTTAAGTAGCGGGTTGAGTAAGAACGAGGCAGACCAACAGCAGTTGAATACAGGAAGGTGCTTATTGCAGTACTGAAGTATACCAAAATTTATCATTATTATTATTGTTATTATTATTATTATTATCATTTTATCTTTTTTACAGGATTTTACGCTTATGAATATATTTTGAAAACAAGTATATTATCTACTTCCTAGCGGTATGTATCTGAGATTAGACTTAATAATTTTCAGTGGCCGCATTAGCTTTAAGCTACATAAGATAGACACTATAAAGTTTTCGTTTTCGTTCATTTTAGTGTTGTTAGATTGGTAAAACTTAACAATGGACTATGTCTTCATGAGTAAGCTAGTGTATGTCTTTCCAGTTCACTCGTTCAAACCTTTCTCGTCGAAGCCTTTTTGTTTTTAAATTTTAAAAATTTCATATTGGGAACAATGAGAGTGAAAAGGTTTCTTCGGTTTTCTTTTGATGTTTTGTGCTGAATTATTAAAACACAAAAGAAACATCGCTTCAAACAGAGTTTCACTGCTTTTAGTTTTTGAACTATGTCGTACGCAGGGTGATGTATTCATTCTGGTGACGGAAAAGTGAAATGCTGCAAAACAAAGGGAGGTTGCATAGTTCTTACACGGACCATTACTTAAACCCTACTTGTTAAACTCAATCTACAACTCCACCTTTCGTTTAGCCTTACTAAAATGCAGGCCAAACACTGCCAAATACATGCATGTGTTCATGCACAACGCAACGAAAAATATTTTTGACAATGATTTTTTCTCAGAAATACTAGGTTTATATTTACTAAAACAAAGCATCGTATTTTACAAAACGCACTGATTTTGAATCGATTCAAAGTCCCTAGGATTTTTTCGTTATAAAACTTTTTATTCTCAATGTGCTTTGAACAGAGCCTTATTCAAACAAACTCTTTTATGGGCACTTCTGTTTAAACATTGTCGTTAATAGATAAAAAAAAACTAAATAAATAGAAAAATAGACAAAAAGAGAACAGGTAACCCCTCGAATACTATAGTATTGTGCGTTGTAAAATAGAAAAAACGTATATGAAAAAATGCACTTCAAGTTGTTTAACAATAAAGTTACTATTGCTAACGTTGTTGTTGTTGCTGTTTTTGTTAATGTTGTTGTTGTTATTATATCTGCTTTATTTTATAACCTATGTTAAAACATAACTTACAGCAAAGAGGGGTTTTTTACAATTTCGGTGTGTGCAGTTACCTGAAAATAACGCTTACTGTTTATATATGGCGGGAGTATCCACACTCTTGTAAAACACGTGACGCGTGTTTCTGTTTTTTCAAGACGAGCTTACGCGTTCTAGCTCATCCTAAGACGTTATCAGGTTGTATACATGTACGCCTTTTTTGAAAGATTGGCTTTCTTTCAAAAAATGAATATTTCTTATGCTTAAATGAATCGCCAGAGTATGTCTGACACCTTTTTCTTTTTTTTCAATACCGCCAACCGCTGAACTGACCTGTAACCCCTTTCGAAGCACAGCAGTCTCGACTCTCGGTGAATCACAAATCTGAATTTTTTAAATCCTTACTTGCTTTAATCCTCCCGTGCATTTTTTGTTTTTGTAATCTTTTGATTACAGGTATTTATATGGAAACGAAACACACATATTCATAATTAATTTATTTTGTCTTTATTTCTTCTTTGTCCTTTACACTTCCATGCGAACATGACAAAAGACCTCGAGGTCTCTGCGGCTTTCATGAATTCTTTATTTCAACGTTTGACTAATGAGGCGTGAAGGGGGTTAATTCAAGTTAGGATTATTAACAGTTTCGCAAAAATAAGCCAGATCGCGCTACCACATGAGCGCTACTTACAAGCCCTGACAACTACAAAAAAGGAAGCGAAACTTCTTAAGAGAAACCTTTGTTTACTCGTTGAATCTAATGTCAACAGTCTTTTCTTTTCTTCGGTGAATACCTTTTGATTATGAACCAATCGATTGTTTGCAAGTTCAGCTCACCGCTGTCAAATTCATGACATATTAACAAAAATCAAAAGTTGATTGAAATTTCAGTTCTTCAAATGGTTTTGGCTTGCTGCGTGCTGTTGGTGTTACAATATCAAATTTAGATAACCAAACCAGAAGGAGAAGTTTTAATTTACTCATCAGAAGCTAATTATAAAGACTAAAGTCACTTTGAAATGACTGACGATATTCAAGTTGCAGTGAAGGAAGGTCCCAACGCATCGGCGGCTCACAAAGGACATGTGTTGAACATCCAGGACCGCGACCCGACTAACATGAATGATCACGTGAAGGTGAGACTCGGGCCTCAACTGTTGCTTTTATCAGCTAACATGGTTGGAAGACAATCAGCAATTTAAAGCTGAAAAACTCGAGATATGCAATTCGGTTCTATTAAAGGCACTGAAATTTAACGGGGCAGGTATTTGATGGGCTCGCTTTGTTTACAGTTTGGATGAGTTTTCTTTTGAAGTAGTTTATTAAGCTATTTATATCCGAATTGATTTCCTCGAGAAGTGATTTAAGCATTTGAACTTTTTGCATTCGATTGTATTTCCTTGACAAGAGATGTCTAAACCCTCTTCAGTTATCGATCTTCTGTTGATGTGTGTCCTGCACAAACGAGCAGTTTCAATTTTCTGCCTCAACTGACACGCACCAGTGGCTTTAATTTGTAGGCATTCTGACCTAGGCATCGCGTGATACAGGCCAATGCTAAAAATATTTGCTCAGTAAGAAAATTTTTTTTCAGAAAAGTATTTGACAATGTCGATAGATTCTTTCTTTCCCTTTTGAAGGTAGCAATCGAGCTATTGTTTTGTTTTGTTGCATGTTTCAGATGTTTCGATTCATGGTGACACGGCCATGCTTACTGGTTTTGGGTTACAGGGCGACTAGCTTGTTTTCATTTCCAATTTTTTTCAATTTTCCGTTCTCTAATACTGTAACAATAAACCCGATAAGATATAAAGACTGGAAGCTATCAACAGGAATAATTCCTTGACCTTTACTTTAAAAAAATAACAGTAGAATTAAGCGATAATGTGTTAACCTTAACGATCTGACGCAGTTTGACTTCTCCAAACCTCGTTTTTAATATTATTTTGAAGCTACTAAGAAAGTTGTTTTTCTTATTTGCTGAAACATTTAGAAAGTGACTAATCAAGCTTGGCTGAATTTCATGGCAAGCAACAAAAACAAACAAAGCCTGAACACGTGTCAAACAAAAGTTTGGCATAAATTAATAGAATCCGATTGAACGTTTAAGCTCAGTCCATCCCACTCAAAGACCAGACTCGTTTAGAGGCCAGAGCTTGGTTGTTCGAAGGCTGGTTAACTGAAACACTTCAGGTTAAGCCAATATTCAAGCAGTAATTTCTTCTCTAAGGACTGAATGTTTACGGTTCTTGTAAAATTCTGTTTAGACTTTTCTCGAAAAAAAAAGAGTTCTCAATTCCAAAATTACAGCGGAAATCAGTCTCTCTAAGGTTTGAAAAAAGAAATCAGGTTAAGCATTATTAAAATCCTGGGTTAGTGCTTATCAACCTTTGAACAACTGGGCCCTTACTATAACAGAATCTGATTGGCGCTAAAGGCGATCTTTGTTAACTGAAAACCCGAAGACCACCTGTTTCAAACAGATACAGCTGCGTTGTCCTAATTTTATCTAAAACCAAATGTAATTACCAAATAAACATATGGGTGGGGGTGAGGGGGGCCCTAAACAAACGGGAGATGAGAAATTTCTTAAATAAACGGAAGATAAGGAGCCTGTGAAAAACTTATTAAAACTTCGATAAATAGATGTGCGATTTGAGAGCAGTTTGGGCAAATGCAGAGATTAGACAATGCTTTTAGGGCAAGACAACAGCCGGCCCAGCAAAGATACTTAGGCTACGATTACACGGTACCGGTTAAATTTTAACCGTTGGAAAACTTGCACGTTTACGTGTTTCGTTTACATGGAATCAGCCGAACCGTAAAAATATTTAATCGGCAAGCCGTAAAGATTTTGGTCCGGCAAAATTGAGGTCAACTTATTGTCTGGTGCCGTCAAAAATATAATCGGTACCGTGTAAATACTTCAACCGGGTAAATTGGTGCACGGTTAGAGGTTTGAGGATTGATCTGCGCATGTTCACGTGGCAAAGGGCTGACAAACAATCTCGTTCCCAGAGCCCGCGTTCCTTATGGCCAACGCGGGCTCTGGGAACGAGATTGGCTGACAAGTGACGGTGGGTTCTAAGTACTCGCAAAAGTCAAAACTCGCCGAGAGAGTTTGCTGAAAACTGGGACTGTCCCGGTGAAACTGAGAGACTTGAGAGGTCTGAGACTATAAGGCATGGCAAAAACACGAAAATTTATGTAATAAAGCAAAACAATGCAACATGAAGTGCATTTTTTGTTATTTTCAAAATTGCTTAACCAAGGACGTGGATGTGACTTGCCGGGGCTTTTATATCTACAGCCCGATAACGTTCATGTTATTTCGTTTGTTTTTGCTGGTTGCTGTGAAATTGGATGGCGGGGTCTAATTCGATCTCAAGGAGCCTGGTCTGGCAAAAACATAATAACTAATAACTCACGAACTGATCACAGAACTAAAAATTGAAATTAAAAAATTTAGACTACATGTAGTCCCAAATTTTCTCTTCAGTTTGTCAAAGCTAATAATAATAATAATAATAATAATAATGATAATAATAATAGTAATAATAATAATAATAATAATAATAACAATAATAATAATAATAATAATCATAATAATAATATCAATAATAATAATAATAATGATAATAATGATATTGATATTAACAACAATAATGATGATATATGTTTTTTCCTCGCGTCCGCCATTGTTACGGAGAAAGGCATGGACGTTAAGGAAAATTTTTCGGAATTGTCAATTTATTTTAAAGGTTTCGAACGTATACGTAGGAGGGCTTAAATACAAAAATCGGTAAAACTTCACCAGAAACAATCTCTTCCAACAAATGCGTGGCTACCTCGCTTTTTTTGCAACACAAACTGATTTGCAAACTGGTTTATAAAACCAGTTCAACCAGTTCAAGTAAAGTAGAATCCACGCCTCTCTCGGCCGAATGCGAAAAATAGGGGCCCTGGCCACGAAAGTCTAATGATTGCTCGATGAGTGACAGAGTCCTTTTGATTACATGAATGTATTCATGCCCTAAAAAAGTAAAAGTCGACAGTCCACAGGCACCCAAGCTTGTCACAAGTCTTATACAATGATTTTAAAATGTTCTTATTTTTCAGCCATTTCAGGCTCAAAATGTTCTTATTATGTTCTTGAAGGTTCTCAAATTTTCAAGTTCTCCGATGGGGTTAACCCACTCCATATATATTGTGATACCAGTACGTGTGCTGTAGGGTACCTGACCTGCAGTCTGATGTGCACGTTTCTTTTTATTTAATGTTTATTCCTTCTTATTTTTTTATTTTTATTTATTTGTTATTTTTATTAAAATAATTTCAGCCTCAGATTGTCCATACATTGTTTTTGTTTTTCAAGCGAGTTCAGCCTCAATGTTCTTATAAAGTTTGTTCTTAATCAAGAAAGAGTGTATTTCAAGATCATGCAGGTTTAACTGATGCGCTCCCACAGTCGAAAGTCCACAGGCACCCCAAACTTGTAGCAAGTCTAATATGTCGATTTTAAAATGCTGAGGCCCGATGTTCTTATTTTTTTCAGCCATTTCAAGGCCACAATGTTTTTATTTTGCTCTTAAAGGTCCTTAAACATTCTATGTTCTCCGACGGTGTTAACCCCTTCCATATATGTTGTGATACTGTAGATAGCTACGGGTATGGTAGGGTATCTGACCTGCAGGCTAATGCTGGTTTGATGCTGTGCATGTTCCTTTTATTTATTATTCATTTCTTTTTCTTTCAGGTGTTTTTTCAAGACGTCTTCGCCGAGCCAGAGGGTTCGCACAGTATCGACGGCGTGTGGCGAAACAGCTACAAGACGTTCGTTGGCACAAAGTACTGGTGTTACCGCATTATAACCGCCATTTTTGGGATCCCAACAGCTATTCTCTGTGGGTTTTACTTCGCTTGCTTGAGTTTTGATTACATCTGGTGTATTATGCCCTGCCTCAGGGCTTACCTCATCGAGTTACAGTGTGTTGGCAAGGTGTTTGGGCTGTGTGTGCGCACCTTCTTTGATCCCATGTTCGAGTCTGTGGGCAAAGTCTTTGGGAACATGAAGATAACGAGGACTTAATGAGAAATATTGACTGATGATAACTGATGATGACTGATGAGGGTTGTTTATTTTAGCCTTGGTGTATTGGTTTTACTTCCAGAGTGGAAAAATTTTTAAGTCTTATTGCAAACTGCATTGTTTCCTGTGACTTAATGTACTTGAAATTTGAGAAAAAACCTATTTGAATCCATGATTTCTTTTTTAGGTTTCTTATTTTTCTCTTACAAAACATACGTGTCTACTAGTGCTAGTGTGCTAAAACAAAAGCAGTTGAAAATGTTTTATATGTTTTTCCCCTATATTATTCATCGCTTATGAGAAGCCAAGTTTTTTAAATGAATAAAGTATGTTTGTTTGATCGTGAGTATCTTCTGATTTGTTTGGAGTTTGGACAGCCAGAAGATGAGATGTACGGTTGTTTACCAGGGAGAAGGGGGTGATGGTGGGGAGTTTTATGGATCAGGGATGTACAAGTGTTAACCGAGGGGGAGGGGATGATGATGGGGAGGAGTATAGTACTGGATTGAGGATGTACAGTTGTTTACCAAAGGGTAGGGGTATAGAACTGGATCGAGGATGAACAGTTGTTTAGTAAGAGGGAGGGGTTAATGGTGGGGGAGGGGTATATGGTACAGGCTTGAGGATACACAGTTGTTTACCAAGAGGGAGGGGGTGATGTTGCAGGAGGGTATAGTACTGGGTCGAGGGTGTATGGTTGTGTACCAAGGGAAGTGGGTGATGGTGGGGGAAGGTATAGCACTGGATCGAGGATGTAAAGTCGCTTACCAAGGAGGAAGAGGTTAGGGTGGGGGAAGGGTATGCTACTGGATTAACAGTTGTTTACTAAGGGGGAGGGGGTAATGGTGGAGGATAGGTACGTTTCTGGATCGAGGGCGTACAGTTAACAGATCACGAGGGACTGGGTGATGATGGGAGGTATGGTACTCTATCGAGGACGTACAGTTAATTACCAAGGGAGGGAAACCGGGGATAACGGTTGGGGAGAGAATATGGTACTGGTTCGAGGTTTGTCTTTGGTTGGCCAAGTTTGAGAAAAATACAGTGAAAGTACGCCAAGATACGGTGTGTGGATTTTGAATTTTTCCCGCTAAAAGTGTCCCCTCCAAAAGACCAACAATGTGACGTAACAGGTCAAGTGCGTCTCGCCTCAGTCCATCCAATATCGACCTTAATTATCTGTAACTATCGAAAACTCTAGCAGTTACGGATGTTTTAAAATCGACTTATCTCTTTAATTCGTGGCACCTTATTAAATAGATGGATTGATGTGAGACCCAGGTAACCTGGTTGCTTGTATGCTAGCAAGTGCTCGCCAAGGAGCTTTCAGGGGCCCTACTGACTGTAGCAAAGACTTGTCCCAACTCTCGTCGGCCCCCGAATCGGACCTGCTCGCAATTTTAAGGAAATGCTCGCTTAAGTTTTTGATGCGTGCTCACATTGTATTTTATAACGTGCATGAATGCTCGATTTGTTTTAAAACAAAATTGCTCGGTCTTGCATGCTCGCCAAGACTTGTTCCCACTCTTCTCGGCCGAGGTGGTCGGAGCGCTAAGTTGCCAGGCCTTTGTAGTGCAAGGCATCACTCTTGCGTGATCCAAAATGGCGGTAGACAAGAGAATTTCAGACGAGGAATTGAGGCGACGGCTTAAAGAGTATGGAGAAGACGTTCCTCCAGTAACTGCACAGACAAGACCCTCTCTGTTACGCAAACTAAAGAGGCTTTCTAAAGGATCACCTACAACTAAGCAAACTCCAAAAACACCACCAAGATCGACTTTTAAAGGAAAATCGTTCGACTCGAGGAGGAGATCCACTCCTTCTAGACGGCTGATCGGTTTTTCTAGCGATGAAGATGAAAACAGCAGCGAGTCAGTACCTTCTAAGAGTTTGAAAAAAAAGCACGACAGAGGGAGAAGAAGTGACCCAGGTGGTAGTTCAAGCTTTCTTAGCAAAGCAAGGGAACCCGATTCAGGGACCTTATCGAGACAGTCAATTAGATTGACGGCAGATTCTTTAGCCACGAACGACAACTCTCTGCCAAATTCTTGTGGAAACGCCTCTTCGGAAAAATTCTCGCATTATTCATCTGATTTAAAATCTCATCGTAGGAGAAGGCGATTTGAAGTAGACGAAACCGATAGTGGACGGGGGCAGAAGTATCGATTTCCGCCACCGTCTCTTGAAGAGGATAGCACATCGCGCACAAACAGACAAGCTGGTGCCTTTTTGAATCTTCGAGAAACAAAAGCGCGCTCCTCTGATATTGCCAATATCATGTCAGTAGTTGTAGCTGTTGTTTGTATCATTATCTTGTTTGCTTACGCTCAGCAATCGAGCTCTATGGAGAGGTTTGGCGTGACATCTCAAGGTATGTTGTGACATCAAGAACCATTTTATTTTTTAAAGGTTCGAAATATTCAGTATCTATGTTTATATTGCTACTATGTTTAAGTATTACGATATTTTTGGGAGATCACTTCAAAAGGTCACGAAACCTATTATCTTTGTTATCAACAATTTAAGGTAGTCGTACAATAATTTTTGTTAGACTTTTGGTGAATATTTAGAAAACCATTCTTGAATTTAAAATTAGGTTTATTATAGAAATATTAGCTTAAATCAGTGTTTACAAATCAACCGTTCTCGCTATTTTACAGATTGGCAAGGAACACTATCATTTGTGTCCATGTTAGAAACAGATTAGTTTGATATTGCTATTCTAAGCTTTAAGCCTTTCATTTTACCCTTTTAGCACCAGGACTGCAAAACCTTTTACGCTCACAAGATTTGTGTGATGTCACATTTTTTATAAAGTTTGAAGTTCTTTCTTTCCTGGTCAAACTCAAATGATCATGGCAAGGTTTGCATGGCTGATGGCCCAGTGTTTTAGAAAAAACAACCCCCTAGGTCGCTGTAAACTACAGCAGTTAAGGGACCTTTCAAACCATGTGACACCACAAACTGCTGTCATAATTTCAGATTTCATTGGCTCTTAAATGGGGGGTACAAAAAAAACTATTTTATACTTCTGGTGCTTAAATTGGAGGGGTGCTTAATAATTGGAGGAAAAATTAATATTTTTTCACCTCAAGCAAGAGAGAAACGATTCACACAGTAAAAGAGACACTTGCTTAATTATTGTGAAAGAGGTTGTTTTGCTGACTTTCCTGATGAAGTAAGAACACAAAGAATGAAAATAAAATCATACTTCTTTCTATTTTGCCATATCCAAACTGACATGCTACTGTCATTAGAATTATATGATAGTACTTAATCGTTAATTTTTTGAACACCATCTGAGTTCAAGATTTCTCCTCTCTAAAAGCAGAAGTTGAAAATATAAAAGTTGACCTTTAAGCAAAGGGACTTGAGGTCATAAGCCTGGATCAGAATTCCGATACGGTTTTGTTTCTCCAAATCTGCTCAGTGCTCGTTATGAGAAATAATTATATCTATTCGTAGATTATCATATTTTTAATTTTCTTACCTAAAAAAGATTCAAATCATGAAAAATGATAACACACCCATTCAAGTTTGTTTACGAAGAATGTGCTGTGAAACTTACATGAACATTTTATAGCATCTATCTAGTTGTTCCACTTGAGTGGCTCTGATGTGACTGAGAGCATGTGTCGTTGCAAATAGGTGCCACTGTTTTCACTGCATTTACAAAACTTTTGGTATAGCTGTTCATTTTGAAATCCAAAAGGTAAAACTTGAGATTATTATCACAAGTTTCCAAAATAACTACGGACGTCACTCAATAAGAATTATTAAATGCAAAGCAATTAAAAATTTCCTCTAAAGACTTGGCACCAATTACAGTATTTTGGGGGCTTAAGGTGATCAGGTATGCACTTTTATTCAATCACAGTCCAATAAAAGTGTTGGAAAAGCCCTTACAGCTACAAAATACCAAAGAAAAATGACTTCAGTCGCACTTTGAAAATTTTCTTATTTGAAGGATGGTCATAGAAAATCAATAAACCACTTTCATTTGACACTCTTATTCAAGCTACAGCTAGATGGATGGTAAATATGCTACTAATTTCACCTAGTGTCTCTTCGGAGTGATAACTGAAGGTGATTAATCCTTTGCACAGGCCCCCATTATAGCACAAGCATTTTCATTAAATAAATGTAATAAGCATTACAATTTAAATTCACTAACATTCACAAATATAACACACATTAAGGCCATTCATAAACCATCTCCACTGATTTTCATGTCTTACAATCATTTGCTAGCAAGGGTCCTGCTCATTAAGAGTGTTCTGGATGTTTATTCAGAGCAAACCAGTCCATGAACTACCTTAATGACTGGTATCTCTGCAATCGAACCAACTGATGCAGCTAAAATGAAAACAAATGCAAGCTGGCAAGGTCCTCTTGGATTGATTACTTGTTGTTTGAAAGACAGTCAACTAGACCAATAAATGAATTTAACATCAAAATATATTACTGCCAAACATTAGGCTTTGGTAACGATATTGTTTTGGTCCCTTAAAGGTCCATTTACCACAAACCACTTCAAAGGTATATACTGATCTTCTGAACAATGAAACGTGTAAAAGTGTACTTAGATTATCTGGATATAATGAACCATTTTCTTTGAAGTGTAGACCCTTGAACATGATTTGTGGTATCCAGATAATTAGTGTACACCTGTGGACATGGTTTGTGATATTGGTCATGTCCCAAGGTGTACATTCATCACCTTGATACCTCAACCCTTGTTCAAAGGTATACACTCATCACCTGGATACCTCAACCCATGTTCAAAGGTATATACACTCATCACCTGGGTACCTCAAACCATGTCCCAAGGTGTACATTCATCACCTTGATACCTCAACCCATGTTCAAAGGTATACACTTATCACCTGGATACCTCAAATCATGTCCCAAGGTGTACATTCATCACCTGGATACCTCAACCCATGTTCAAAGGTATACACTCATCACCTGGATATCACAAATCTCTTCCAAAAGTAAACAGTCATCATCTGGATACCACAAACCATGTCCAAATATGTACAATCATCATCTGGATACCACAAACCATGTCCAAATGTGTACAATTATCATCTGGATACCACAAACCTTGTCCAAAGGTGTACAGTCGTCTAAATACCACAAGTCATGTCCAAATGTGTTCATCTCAGTATCATTAAGAACATGTTTCAAAATTTAACAGCAACTTATTGTAATTTGCAAAACAAACAAGAACATTCTTGTAGCCTTGATACTGTATACCCCTTCACGAATATTATCCCTTTTTCTTCAGACAAGTTCACAAATTTGGGTAAATGTAAGCTTGTAATCTTTCTGCAGTTTTCATATTCCCGACCTAGGTTCTTAATATAGTTTGCAATTATCATAGAAGAGTAAAATATAGAGGATATTATATGGTCACAAGGGGATGGGAATTTTATCATCAAGTGCTGAAAGTACAGGAGTGAGCAAAGTGAATGAGTGAGAAATACTTTCAGCACAAGAAGATAAAATTTGTTTACCTGCACAGCCATGTTATGTTCTGTTTTTTATTGGTAGTGGTTAAATTCCCACATAAAACAACTTTTTTTCAAAGACCTGGCTGTGCGACTGAGCGAGAAGCTATCTTTTAATTGGCTTGTAATGTTTGCGCCAATATCTTCACAAGTGAAAGATAAAAATAGTATGTTCACTGTGCGCAGTGAAGATATAATTTTTTATTAAAAGGAAAAATAATTCTTTCAAACATAATATAAATACAAATTATTCATCAGTATCTATATGATAAATTAAATTCTCATGTTTCTGTGATATGAAAGACATGTCATACTTTGGTAGCCAGATGCAGTACCTAAAATTTCTACATTTATCTCATTTCTCTACAGCCAATCTATCTCTTTGTGAAGACCGTGCAATCACTTCTGAGAAAAAGGTGGGTGTTTGTGTTTACCTTTAGAACTGGCATTAGACACTAAGTTGAACCAAAATGAAATGGCCCACTTGTTTATAAATAGTTTACACTTTTTGATTTCAGCAAAAATTGTTGGAAAGTTACTTATGTGCTCAAAAAATTTATCACTGAGGATCTTCAGTTAAACTTTCTCCAAATTTTTCAAAATCCTGATTACCTATTTTGGCATTGCTCATAAACTGTTTTTCAGTTCTACTTTTTGTGTGGTTTCATTCCAAATGTACTTAGATATTAATTTTTGTGTTAAAGTATGTAGCTTATTAGTTGACAGTTTTTTTTGTATCCTTCACAATATTTACTTACTACGTAATGGACACCAGACTAGATTATCTCAAAATCTAGTTATTTTGGGTACTAAGCCATCTATTTTTATACTAAACTCTAAATTTATCCATATATTATTGTAATGTAAAAATGGTGCTCAATAGATATTGTTGCAAGTTTGGGTTTATAATGAACAGTATTAATATTTATATTGTTAAACTGCGGGGTCCTTTTCATGATTATCCAGCCGAAGGACTGTATCAAGTTAGAAGACGCTGCAAGAGTGTATGCTGATTATCTGTATGACTTATTAAGCCATCGGAAAGGTATGTTCAGTGTTTGAATATAATGAGATGTATTAGTAAATGTTATAGATTATCGTCATAAACATGTTAACCAGTGACTAATGTTGAGTCACAAAATGCCAACTTCCTTTAAATTAACTCTAACTGGATAGAAATCCTTGCCTATTGGCCCACAAGTTAAGGGTAAGGGGTTAGGTTGGGTTTAGCCTCTTAGACAATAATATGCCTTTAAAAGACAAACTCCTTGCAAATCAATTTTAAAGCTTGCACTTTTTTAAATCACTCAACTGTAGTGTTCCCAGTTAGGTGCACATAGAGGATGCTGCTTTTTCAAATAGTTGGTTAATAAAAAGTTGGACTTTTACAAGTGCAGCCTGTTGGGGGGAGGTTGTGAGAGCACCTCTTGCATCCCCATCCCCATGGGCCTGCTTTACAATGGGCCAGGTAGAGAACCAATTTTTTAATTTTTGAAGTTATGAACAGTTTTAGGGATCCAAATCAATTTTAAAGATACACAGTGCAAAAAATTGGGGAATTATAAAGTGAATAAAATTAAAAAGAGACTTCATACACAGCTCCTGTTCAAATAGAAGTGAGCTCAAATAACCAAACACATAACATCTTGGTAATATGTCTGTTCAATTTTTCTTTCTCTTAGGTTTAGTGGAGTGTGAAGATGATGGAGCACTTATCAATAGTAGCCTTTCAACTGATGTTTTGAAGACAAAGATTAAGAAAGATAATGTACTACATAATTTTTTTTGTTGATGCCACAAGCTTAAATACCGAGTTGTTTGATTCCTACATACACTAATTGGCCTTAACCAAGGATAAGTTCACTATGACAAACAGGGGGTTTGTTAAGAGCTAACCTGGAATTTTCTAAATTGAACTTTGAACAACTTGCTCCTGGAATTTAAACTTATGTAGTTTGTAGCTCTCAAAAACAGGACCTAAGAAGCAGATCTACGTCGCTCTAACCAACTGAGCCACGGGCCCAGCTGGGAGTTTGGTCATCATGAGGACA
>JAOBAT010078396.1:0-20002 GCA_026413305.1 Hydrozoanthus tunicans | reverse complement strand
CAGTTGAGAATATTTGACCCCCTTTCCCCCCCCCCCCCCCCAACAAAAAATAAGACTGGAATGCGTAAAGTTACTAAAAAAATTTAAGGAGAATCCGTGGAATGTTTTTATACCGAGGTTTCAGTGTAGTGTGAGCGCAGTTCAAATGTTATACGAGAAAACGGCGCGTTGACGAAAAGGACGTTTCTTAGAACATTCCAGTTCTTTCGATTCGTTTTTCTAAGGGAAGAAGTTTCTCCCGTTACAGCACAGTCGGTCACACAGTCCGCGTGCTGACTACAGATTTCTTTCAATAGGCTATTTGTGTACCAGACGCTCGGTTTTCGTTGTAGTAGTAATCTGGAGACTGTAACATAATCAGGATGACCACTTCAGTGTATATTCATTTTTGTAAAGCGCCTTTGAGCATACCCATAAGGAAAAGGCGCTATATATAAACGGATTACACTAAAAACCGCGAACAAGAAAACGGGTTCTTGTTGCTGCGAGTGAAAGCGAACAGCATCCTTATCCTGTTCTTAGCCGAGATTTGAGTGTCACGATGTAAAGATGATTTTGAGCCCAAAGTGCTTATGAGCGGCAGTATTGCTTGCCATGTGTGGGGTGGCCCCGTTAAACAGCTGGGGGTCACCACATGCTTTTTCGCTGGTTTTTGGGAGTTTGCATATAGCAGGATGTCGAATTTTTTAATGCTGGAAGTATTCATCAAAGTAGCAAACATTTCGGTAATGTTTCATGGGGCAGGCAATGCTCTTTTATAAGTTTTTCATCGTTATTGCGTGATAAGCTGCCAGTAATACAATGGCGCTCGTAAACAGTTGATAGAATCCTTGAAGAAGGAGACAATGTTCTTAAATGCTTCGGACAATCAAGTTATACCTGATTCGGAGATGATATCGCTTAATTATCTACCCGATAACGTTCCGTTTGATGCGAAGTCTGCCCTCGAATCAAACGGTTCACGAATTTCGTATTCTGATCCGCCGTAGTATTTAAAGAAACATACTCTGTCAATAAGAGTTCTTATGTTACAGTTTATTAACAAATTAGATAATCTGAAGTAGTAAAACTGCTGTTCTCAGTCACACGTGGAAGAAGAGAAATACAAAAGATAACTATCTTTTTGCTAATGTCTATGATTAAAATCTAAGTTAAGTTTTTCCCTTCGGAAACTCTTCCAGCAAAAAAATTACATAAAACCTAGCCATAACTACAAGAAACTCGGCTGAAACTGTTCGCAGCACTCCCCTTTTGATAAAAACCGCTAGTTTTACAAAAATTAATATGTAGTATATCATGTTTTTGGATCAGATGATTATTGCATCAAGCCCCAAGCACTTGAGGGCCGCTATACATTTAAGGTTTTCATGAAGACTGTAGCATATGAAATACTTACATGGTGATAATACTTGGAGTGGAAAAGTGTTATTTTCTTGCTAGGACTTTGAAAAAGGAATATTGCTGTATGATTATCATCTTTTATTTACATAATATGCTTTATTATACAGCAATAAACCTTTTCCATATTCCATATGTCCTGTAGTAGTTATCTGCGCACTGATTGCTAGTGCTCGTTTTATTTAGGAACTTATTTTCAAATAACCTTGGTAGCCTAAAATTTATACTGCAATCCTTTCTTGTTTTGTCTGTTCGGTTCAGTTTAGAAGGGTTCCTAGCACCACGAATGTTGTTGAATGTCAAACTATTAAAGTTTAAGGCTTCAGAAGCCCTAAAATCATCCATTAAAAGTGTCCTGACCCTTAAGAGAACCATGATATTTGTTTCCCAGTTTGTATTTCGTGAAAATCAAATCTATTTTATCCCCTGCCGAGCATTGCATGAGTACTCATTCTGATCAAACCAGGCATAACCCACAAAAGTCATTGAATTTTTATGCCGACCGTCAAGAGAGAACCATTTACTTTCCAAACACCTTCCTCATCCTCGTTTCAATATAATCTAAGTTTATTTTTCTTGGAAATCGTTAATAAACATGCATAGCCTCAAACTCTAGTTGTTGGGTGTGACAAAACACAAGGCAATTTATAAAATAGTTTAAAAATATACACTTAAACGTCCCTAACTTTTGTTTCATATACTTGTTAAAATACCAAACTAACAAGCAGTCGCACAGCTTTGCGTATAAGTAGCAAATGAACAACAAAGTTGACATGTTTTCAGGAATATTTTTCGACACACAAAATAAGATCATGAAACTGGGCGTCTGTTCAAAGTGTTATGGTCTTTATGGGTTGAGGCTTGAGGGTAATCGTGCTGCCAGCACAGGTGAAGAGAATATCTATTTTAAAAGTATGTGGCGTTTGACGAAAGAAAATGAAACAAGTAAAAAGACAGAGGCTTTTTGATTTTAAATTAAAGTGGACAGAAACGTTTGGCTTTAACTTTGGCATACACCAACCGAACGCTTTACTGCTGTTCTTGTTAATTTTTCGACGTCAGGAAACTGGCAGCGTCATTTCGAACCATATTTGATCTTTTTTATGTTGCTGTGCCATTTGGTAAGAAATTATCTTTTAATTCTCAAAAGCTCTCGAAAGCACAGCAGATTTTTACCTCCGTGATAAATACTCCGTTATCCTTTCGTTGATTTTAAGTTATGTATTTAATAGCAGTAAGGTGTCCACAATTATCTTACCACCTACATGTAAGCGAGAACGAATGAAACAATAACGAAGTTGTTATTATTATTATTATTATTATTATTATTATTATTATTATTATTAAGCAGTAGTTTCAAAGTAAGAATCCTTTTTAGTTTGTGTGAAACTGTTTTTAGCAGGGTGAGGGTTAAGATATACCGAACAAGAACCATCGCATGTTTTCAAAAACAAATATCGTCCATTTTGATTCAGTTCATTTATACTGTAATCTATGCCTTTTTAATAAACATATTGAAATACTAAAATTGCTATTGAATTCAAATAAGGCGCGTATATGTTTGTATTGAGTGGAAGAAAGATAAAAATATTGCCAATAGGCAAAAGGGATTAATATGGTTTCGTGTTCAAACAATCTAGCGCGCTGCTGGAGACGTCTTGAGTGAGTCTTAGACAAGTTGGGATAGTCCTTGCGTGGGTATTATATACAATTCTGAAATATTAAAGTGATAATTACGCTAAATATTTTGTTACGGTTATTACTTTGGAGCAGAAAAACAAGGAAGTACCGAAAGCAGGGATTACCGATTACTGATTTCGCGTGGGGCGGAATATTTTTGTGTTGTTCAAAAAGGTGCCGCCACGCAAATATATGATTTTCAACACAACTTAAAAAAGATGTTGATGTTTGCTCAACTACATGTACACACCAGAAATGGGCTTTCATCTTAAAACGTACTTAATCATGTAAAGGATTTGAACAACTCTTATTAACGAATTCGGTGACCATACGTACTTCGAAAACCTGTCTTTTACTTCCGTATTGCCGTATTAAAAGTGTTTTGAATTAATGAAATGACAAATGAAGCTTCGAAAACAGAAGTTGTTTTTCAGTGAGAAAAACAAATAGTCGAGACTCTATAATTGCTTTGCAAAAAAGCAATTTGTCAAGTTTTGATTAAGGTAAGATAACATATAAAGTGGGAGTGAAGTGCGATACCATCGTCGTCGCGATCTTTAGGAAATAATATCAACACAATTTTTAACTTTTTTAAAGTCGTCTCATTTTTGAAAACCTAAAATAAAATTTGGTCTTGACACAGAAAATTTTTTATGGGCTTAGATTTGTCCAGCTGTATTCTTTTCTCAGTCTTTAGTGGTTCTCGGCAAGTCAACAGAGTTCAGCGGTTTCAATCTTGACTGCTGCTTTCTTATTGGCTAATGAAGTCATATTGCTGCTCGTCACATTTGCAAATCTCCCATTAAGCAGCTCAGAATTTGCAATGTCCTGCTTATAAAAGTTTACGGAAGCTGTAATAAGCCATTCACTTGGAAAGAGAACGTGATATGAACTGTAAGGAAAGTTATCTTTAAAAGTCGATAGAAGATTAATCTTTGACGCGCGATGAAAGAGATTGAGTGCAAACTGTTTTTTTAACAGAACCGCCTAGAAACAAAATCCTTTGCTGATACCTTACTGAAAAAGTTGTTTTCTCTAAAAACACAAGTTATCCAGGAGCCTATTTTAACGATATTATAACTGTTTTAAAATTCATAGAAACCGAACAGAACCGCCTAGAAACAAAGTCCTTTGACGTTGACTTATCTCGCTGGCTGCAAAAGATGTTTTCTCTAAAAACACAAGAAACCCAAGAGCCTACTTGAATAACTCATAACTTTTAAAATTCGGAAAACATCGATTTAGTAGAGGCAACGCAGTACCAAATGGCGGACTATGAGGACTTGAACTTCACAGACTTCGAAGACGGGTCGGGCGATCCTATGGACTCTGACCCATGCTTTGGTCAGTTTCATACCTTTGTTCGACTACAAGAGCTTTTCTTAAAAGTAGAACTTGCGTCCGGGATCCTGGCCTCGCTACTAGCCCCAATAACAGTGACCGCCAACGTGCTGTTGTTAGCGACGCTGTATAAGAGCACCTCAACCTACTTCCGATCACCAACGATGTACTTCATCATGTTTCTGTCCATGACTGATTTGGTGACCGGTTTGTTGGTAGAGCCCATAAAGGCTTTCTGCTCGCTTGATTTCTACCTGAGCAACCGTAAAAGATCACCGCTGTGTTTGACTTTGACTGATAAAGTGGTTAACATCGCTCTCCCCGCAACAGCCAACGCGTCGTTTATAATCGTGCTGGCGTTATCTGTGAGCCAATACCTTGCAGTCGGGTTCCCTTGCCGCTTTGGCACTTTGGTGACAGCGAGGTACGTGAGAATATCCGTGGCCATAGCATGGGGTTACTCTCTGGCGTTTAGTCTTTTGCAGTTGTTATTGGAGCCTGAGGGTCGTGTCAAAACAATTCTCGTCACGTATGACTTGTATGCGCATTCCACTGCCATATCGCTTGCCCTGGTCATTCTGTACTTACTGATGGCAAAAGCGCTGTGCAAACACGTCAGCGAGCGGAACCGATTAAACTCCGTAGAGTCAGAGGGAACCAAACGTGAGAGCAGTGTCACAAAAGAGAGCAGTTATCCTAAAAAGGCGGTTAAGCGATCTCCAAGGCTGCGCATGATGGAAAGCCAATTTATAAAAATGGTTATTTTGCTGATAGTAATTCTCTTGGTGTGCACAGTTCCCACAATCGTTGTGCATTACATCAAGCTCAATGGCGAGAGTGGTGCGTCCATTCATGTGTGCCCAGTTACAGACACTCGCCTTAGAATCGCTGAGAAGATTGCAGAAGATGTGTTACTGGTAAAGTTTACGCTAGATGCGTTTGTGTATGTGTGGAGACTCCCGCGTTACCGTGCTGCGCTGCTGGACACTTTGACAGCAGGCGCTTGCTGCTAAGTCAACTGAGATGGCACGTGACCAACCACCCCACAAAAAACCGAAGATTTCTATGTAAAAAGGTTAAGAAGAAGAAACTCGGTTAATATCTACAAACCCTTTATCAATACAACTGAAAAACTTATTGAAAACAATTAGAAAAGTGGCCGAAAAATAATAAAAGACGTCAGATGAAAAAGGTGTTGAAGGTTAATATCTAGCTCTGTGTGCTGACTTATAGCCTCGTCTGCTAAACATGAAATGTATCATTTCTAAAACTACAAACAAATATGTTAAGAAGTGAATGTTTGGAATGAATTCCACGTTTAAATTAAAAAAACAATACAAACATGAGCGTATGCGGTTTCTTTTGTAGTATGCAACAGCGAAAATTTTGGTTATCAACTTTTTAGTTGACTTACTTATTCGCCTAACTAATCCTATGGGTTGTACGAGCAGTTTACTTGGCAATTGTTTGCCTATTTACGAAACATTTCTCATTAAGTCGTAACATTTCGCCCAATATTAAAAAGTTAACACACCTAGTATATGAACGGATTCTTCCCCGCGCCGATGAAACTACAATAGTTATTTTCGAATTCTTGGTTTATGTTCCTCAAAATCATGTTCACATTTGAACGCTTCTCAATGAAAACGAACAAAAAGCTCTTTAGCACTCTCTGTTTTATTCTGCTAATGATATTCAACTAACACTGGCATGTTTGTCAACAAAAGAGTCTTAACTCTGATCAGTGGCATCTGTCTAATATTCCAGCCGTGTTACAAAGCAATGTCGTCTTCAACCAGGCGTTCGTTCGGCCCAAGCTCTCTCTTCTTATTCACTGCATTTTTCAGGTCGTTCAACCTGAATCCCAAAGTTTTGTCCTGGCTGTTGAGCTTCGTACTACGATGCAACTCCTTTATTGGGGTTTAAACAAAAAATGTTTTAAAAAATGTCAAGATGGATTACCCCCTGATGACAATGAAGATGGTGGTGTTCGTGATGGAGAAACAATAATGATAAGTAGGGTTCTGGTGGCGATGAAACAAAAGCAATGGTGATAACGACAAGAACGATGATGTTGATAGGAGGGTTAACGACAATTTGGAAAACAACAATGCGATGTAGTGGTAATAACGATAGTTATGACGGTGATAGTGGTGGTGATAGTGATGGTGATGGTGACGGTAATGGTGGTAATGGTAGTGATAGTGATAGTGGTAGTGATGGTGAAAGTGTTGGCAGTAGTAATGGTGATAGTTATAATGATGGTGATGGTGATAGTGATGGTGATAGTTATGGTGATAGTGATACTGATAATGATGGTGAAAGTGATGGTGATAGTGATAGTGATGGTGATAGTGATGGTGATAGTTATGGTGATAGTGATACTGATAATGATGGTGAAAGTGATGGTGATAGTGATGGTGATGGTGATAGTGTTGGTGGTAGTGATGGTGATAGTGATATTGATGGTGATGGTGATGGTAATGGTGATGGTGATTGTGTTGGTGGTAGAGATAGTAATGGTGGTAGAGATGGCGACAATGATAGTGATGGTGATAGTGATAATGAAAGTGATGGTGATAGTGTTGGTGGTAGTGATGGTGACGCAGGTGAGAGTAATAGTGATGGTCGTGGTGAAGGTGATAATGATAGCGATAATGTTAGTGATAATGACAGTGATGGTGATAGTGTCCGTGTTCGGATGTTGATAGTGATTGCGTTCTTATGAAGATAGTGATAGGGTTCTGAAGGTGATGGTGATGGTGATAATGTTTTGACGGTGATAGTAATAAGTTATGGTTATAAAGGCAATGACAAGGACTGACAAGCATGAAAAGCACTGATGCTGTTACACTCTTTAAACGCATTCGAGTTTTTACTGTTCCAATTCTCTGGGGTAACGGGTTTAACAGTCAGTTTGAACAGGCCTTCGAGGCCCGAAGCTTTAACCTTCATATTCGAAAAACACACGATCTAATTGTTTGAATTGGTGTTTGTGAGAAGGCAACCATATTACACCGGCCTCTCAGTTATCTCAAGACCCCGAGAATGGCCAAGAATCGAACCCAGTCCTCTTGCCAACTGTACTAACCGGACGGTAAGTTGTCTTATTCATCTAACGCTCTTGCTTACCTTCTTCGGTTTCAACACCTTCTTCTGTATGTTGTCGGCTGTCGACCTTTCACTGGCTACCACTCTGAACACACTAAACTCCAATGAACCAACCACAGTGAACTTGTGTCTCGGGATGCCATCTAGCTCCCTCGGACTCAGTCTCGACAGGTGCTTCTGTATTTCTCTGTAGCGCGGGCCTGGATCATCGTAAACCACACACACGCCACCTGACATTAAGGGATATTTGTTCAGTTTATTGATTGACAAGTAGGTGCTGTACGTCTAACCTTTTTTTTTTTGCCTTCTTTGCTCAAAGGACTCGAGTTCCCCTGCGAGTTCTGCCACCACATAGCATACTGTTTAACAGCCTTGTTCATTCATTTTTATCTACAGACTCTACCGATACAGCCTGCGTTGCGAAAGAACGCCCGCACAATGCCCACCAGGAATCGAACCCGGGCCCTCACGGTTCTTAGCAACAGAGCAAGGTCGCACACTCGTTTGTCCGAGACGATCCGAAGATTTAACTTTGCAAAACGAAAAGTTTTAGAAGCTTTTAAGTGAGTCAGAAATTTGGGTTTTTGAAATACTTGTGGATGCACAGTTGCAAAATAGGAGGTATTAAGTTGAGACTACGTTGAACGAAGAATGGCGTAAAGTGAGGCAGTTGTGTTACCCTATTCTTACGTGTCATGCATAGCTACACTGCAAAACTCGCAGGAAACCCTGATTTTCTTACTTCTGGCAAGCTGAGGTGAATGGCGTTGGTGCCATGGCTTTTGAAATTAAAATGATTGGTCCAGAGACGATAAGAAACTAACATCAACATGAGATTGTGATTCAATCATACAGTTGTGCTGTATTCAAATTGTGTTCGCACACATCAACAATTTGTGCCCTACATTTATCACTCTCCCGTCCGTTAGCACCCTGCCCAATTCTTCCTAGGACCCAGGTTTGCTTTACTAACCTGGTTGGTTTGCAAGATCCAGGAAATCCCTGGCACGGTACTTGGTCCCTATGAGAAATGGATTGAGAGCACCCTTCCAGTGCGCGTTTTTGTACTCGTGTCCAGTCTTTTGCCAATCTTCCCAGATTTTGTCCGTAAAAGCGTGGTGCAAGAAGAACTCGGGAGCGTTTGCAGCCTCTCGGGTGCACATGGTTCCCCCCCGGCCGCCAATTCGGCAGTGCATGTTGTCGTGGATGTCATCTCGGAGTGTCACCTCGAACAACTTGAATTGACTGGCTTTCCATCGGAGACATTTGTGAACAGCAACAACATCGGGAGGGAAGCCTAGCAAAAAAGTGTAACTTGTAGAATATGTTTTCAAACATTGGGAGATCAAAAGCCCGGCGGGGGAAGAGGTGGAAGGGTTGTTACGGGGCGAGGAAGAAGGGGTGAGAAAGTTTATACGCAGGGGATACTCACACGGCCTATTGCCACAGACATTCGCGTCCTCATAATAATTTTTTTCTCTTGGTATGAAGTTGGGAATGAATTTGCTTGCACTTTGGTCTGTATTTACAAATAGTTGTACAATAATTATTTCCCCGTCCTAATCCCCCTTTTATGCTGAATTCTTAATTCACCCTTGCAACATTCCATTCCTGTTTGTGTCACTAGTCCCTTTTCCAGTTAATTGCATATACAACGTAGATATCTGGTGTTACATTTTCAATCTTGAATAAGCTTGGCATTCTGCTTGGTTCACTCAGCATCGTTATCAGCTCACATACCAAACATCCTTACATTAAAAGTTTTGCCAAGCTGAAGAACTTGTGCGGAAGGCAAACAAATTGTATAATTTTCAAGTATCAAAAGTTTCAGAAACCTCATAAAGTTTAATTATTCCATTCGCGCTTGTTGGATATATTATAGCTATTTACCTTTTCATATCTAACGCCCGCTCCTGGTATAATTGTCTAGTAGTTTTGGCATGCTTCCTAACGTGAAAACTCTCTCTTGCCTTTTTTAATTCTCTAAGAAAATTCACTCAAAAGCCGCCAGGAGAACCTAGGATTTACTATGACTGCAACAGGACGTTGGATTAGATAAACCTTAAATCAAAATACAATTCTTGGAAACCCACCGTTGAAATTTCGTCGAAGACAGGCTCTTCTTGCTGATGGAGTCAAGCTGAACTTGGTACTCCTGAAGGGCCCACTACGAACACAGCTACCCCGTCCGTTCCCGCCCAATCCCCAAGGTGCTGAGGTCCACACATCGTTCAACTATCACAGTGAGTAACAGACATAACGTCATCACACCTAGCTCAATTCGCCAATCTTAAACAAAATCTTAATTAGGAAGCACCATATACAACCGGGTTTTCGAGATGACTGTAGGGACCTTAAGCAACAAGCACAGCAAATTGACAGTGACGGCTTACAAAAAACACTGTCTTCCGGATTTTTCTTTTTCGGCCTTGTCCTCACCACGTTTGTCATCTCGTTTGTAATAGCTAGTTACGTTTTGTGAAAAAAAAAATTTAAGGCTTCCTTCATTAAGATAAAAGAAGATTGACAATGTTTTCTTTTGGTTGTTCTCGTATGTAGTCATAAGGTTGAACTCCCAAATTGGGGTTTTCACGTTGTAATTTTGAAGACGACGGTGTGAAGGTGACCAGCACGGTGCAGTTTATGTGTCTACTGTCACCGTAGTCGGCTTGCCTTCCTCGTCGCCTAAACTCCGTGGTGAATGACCAGTGTAACCGAATAGCTATAGGGCTAGCGAACAGGTTGTCCAAAGATGTTTTATACAAATGAAGATTATTTAGCTTGGATAAGCCCTGGTCAGTTTCAGGGCTCCTGAGCAAGAGGGGTCATAAAACTGATTTCCTTGCAGCTGAGAGCATGCATTTTATAACGACGCAAGCTCTCTATTAGAAGACAACTTTTACTCACCCCCTGTCCCCAAGGGCGACCTGAGTACAAGCTCCAGTCCCAATAGGGGATGGTAACCCGTCTGTCTAGTTTCCGCAAAATGTTTTCAAGTGCGAACAGAAACCAGCGGTGCCACGGTAGAAACTGATTCACTCCATGGATGTGTCGAAACAGTATTTCATGAACTGCTATGAAGCTTTGGTACTCCCTTGTCCTAGAAGCTTCTCTCACAGTGTTGATAAAACGAAACCTACAAATGATAAACGTTTGTTGTTCAGGCCGTAATCCATTCAATCTTTCGTTCTTTCTTTAATTTCATACCAATCAATCAATTATTCATTCATTCATTCTTTCATTCGTTCGTTCATTCATTCTTTCATGTCATTCATTTATTTAATTATTCATGTAACTCATTCATTCATTCATTCAATTCTGTAACTCATCCATTCATATCGCGTCATTAATGTCATTTATTCATTAATTCATTCATTTATTGAGTGGTTCGTTCGTTTATTCGTTCGTTAATTCGTTCGTTCGTTTGGTATCACTCGGCAACGCCTGTTATGTTTTTTCGGGAGGGGAGGGGAGGGGGGGGGGGGCTACATAGAGGTGGTATGGTCATGCGTTCTCATTTTCAATAAAACTATCATTATGTAGTCGACTCACCTCTCGCTCTTTCGCATGCTCATAAACTCCTTCCTTACTCGGCAACACTTGTATCTACTGCTTATGCACGTACACCGCTGACCAGTGCTATCGTAGACAACGTGTCCTTTGTTGCATTGGGACAGTACTCCTAAAATCAGTTCACATCAGTTAAACTTGTTTATCGATGTTAAGTGTTAAAGCATGCAAAGAAATGTTTACTTACAAAACTTGTACTCATGCACATACTTGGTTTATATGTTCTTTGATCTCTAGTTGGAGAGAAAAAGGTTTAGGACTGAAAAAGCAGTAAAACGAAAGAGTCCAGAGCTGATTCGAACGAGCCAACTGAATTTCCAAAACAGTTAACAAGATAAACCTCTTGCGTTTTCTAGAGGAAAAGACAAAATTTTTGACAAAACAATGTTTTTCTGTTTGTTTTATAATTGGGGTGAAAAGGCAGAAAAGTATATAGGCTTTACCAGAAATGTGCAGTACCACGAAAACAGCAACGGAATATATCTTCATTGTCACCGCTGTAAAATAAAATCAAAGTTTTGTAAGTGTTCTGTATTTGACAAGGTTCACAATTGTGAAATATAAAGCACAAGAAAATGAAAAGTACGCAAGCGCAAAGGGGACTGGTGACGACATGCTTATGCTTGTTTCACGACGGGGTGTTCACACAGGTAAATCAAACGAAACTACCACAAGCACAAGAGAAAGGGAAATGTTTCTTTTTCAAGAGCAAGTGCTTCTTTCGCAAGTGTGAACAAGGCTTTAGTCCAACAGCATCTAATCGGCAGTTGCAAAATATTATCACCACAGATGATGTCCCAAACGGATTAATTCGCTTAATATTCGGTCAGTACTGCAGTTACTGACGATTTTGAAGGGAAAAGCCTAACACATTGGCACCATGAGGTACAGCTAAAGAACTTTTCTGTAACAGAGCTCAGCGTTTCCGTATAGGAAGGTTTTTGATAACAAAAAAATTGTTCTTGTTTGTCAACGGTACTAAAAAAAACTTCGCCTTCGATTTCAGCCTGATTTAAAAAATCATTGTCATTTGGAAATTTTTGTAAGAGAAGGATGTTTCTTTTCCATACTGAAAGGAACTTATTCGTTTTAAGGGCTTCAAGGCTGTGGTCTTTAAGTCGAGGGTTATGTTGTACTTTGAGGTCCTGCTGCATAAATTAAACTGTAACTTTGGCTGGGCTCTAGAACTCTCATTGTTCGTTCGTTACATCGAAGAAGGTTACAGAAAAACATCTATATTGTTACTAATAAATCTACCACCATTTCAATGACGGTTAAATGAGACAACAGTTTTGATTTGAAAAGGTTTGTAAATATTACTTCAGATGAAATCAACCTACAATTAAGCTGCCAAGTCAAACAAAGCTGAAAACTCCCACCTCTTGTCGGTCTTTTAAAAATTGCTCCATCTAATAAATAAAGTACATCCCTGAATTTCTTGAATCTCTTTGCCGGATATGCTCTTTTTAAAGCTAGCCATAAATCTTAGCACCTTTGTAAATACGAGACTGTAGATCTTAATCTAGTTGTTCCTGCATGTAGCTAAGTAGAGAACCCCTATACCTGAAAACATTAAATGCTTCATCTTATCAACACTTATAAAAGGCAAGGGTTGTTTGGAAACAAAGAAAACCAAAAGTTTACAGAAGACTTGCATTGTCAACATTCCAGAATTCCTACGCAGTTAGCTATAGCTATTTAACTTATGATTACTGACAGGCATTCAGTTTCCCTGTACTTTTTGAAACACACAAACTGCCTTGGAAACGACGCTCTAGTTGTTAAACAACAAACAAAAATATCTTCCAGGAATTTCATCATTGTTTTACTATAGATAATCTTAAATACTTAGTTAATCCCTGTTTCAACTAAATGCCCTAGACACTCTTCATTAGAATATTAGAGTTTGACCGACAGACATGAACCTACACAGAGACTTTGAGACATTTCTTAGTTAAACCGTAAAAAAATGTAATCCTACAGCTTGCAAACATTAATTATTATACGACCCGAATCTGCTTTGGTTACCGCTTGTTTTGGTTTAAGACGTTCTTCCCGTTGCTAGACTCCACTTTAGTTTTTCCGGGCGGCATCGATCCGAACTGTTCAAGTTTTACAGTCAGTTGCCTTATACAATCTACCTATTTGCTTGGTTAATTCGTACAGTCGTTCCAAGTCACAAGACAAGAACAAGAATTTTTAAAGACTATCATTTTGGGGGTGATTTTGATAATAAGGACTGAAACAGCGAACTGAGCTGATGAGACCGTTTCGTCCGTCAGACGTGCATGAACAGTGACTAAACAACTAAATTCTCCATACACAACGAAAAGTGCGTCGTTTGAGATGCTAAAAACTATTGGCGTTTCTAGTGGTGATCTACTTTTACAGTGAACGAATGAAAACAATTTTAAAGAACAATATGTTTTTTAAAATTTATAGTAAATCGGTCTGTATGGGCGTGTTGGAAAAAATGAAGACCAAAGAAATCCAAAACTCTATTAAAAGCTCAAAAAAGTTTATCATCAAGAAAATAAAATATATCTACAAAATACCTTACTCTACTGTCAAACCTTGGGAACAGTATATCTGGCAATCAATCTGTTAAAAGATTTCGAGAGGGAGTTAAGCCAACCTTGATGTCTAGCTAGCAAAACTATAGTGATATAATATATTCATATTTAAATGCCCTTTTAATTTCTCAGTATTGGTTTTTATGTGGCCTCGATCCCAGCCTTATTTGCTCTCACTGTAAACAGCTGATAGAAGTACATAAAAATGCTGCTGTCATTCACTCTTTTGCTCTGTAAGAGTAGAAGTAAGGCTCGGATAAAACGTTACAAGAGCTCTGTAATGCTGGGATATAGTTATGATGGATTAATCATGCGCGTAGCCAGCTATTTTTGCGGGGCTGCTTTTTTGAGCGGACCTTGTGTCAGCAGTCCTTAAAAATTACATTTGGTGTATGCTGTCCTCGCAAAAATAGACAAAGTGGCTAAAGATTACAATCAAAGGCAAGTAAAGTATTCATTTTCTTAATAGTAATCTGTACTGGAATAGTTAAATTTGACTCTCTTGGGTTTTGGAGGGCTAATTAAGTTCGCGCATAAAAGCGCGAGGTTTTTTGGGTGGTACAAGGTCATGCTCCCCCGTAAAACTTTGAAAGTTGTAGCCGGAAATTCGTTTGTATCTATCGGTCCAAACCAAACTTTGTCAAATTTTTCATCGTCAATTTTTGTTTAGTTCTCTTCGACAAAATTATTGGTAGGCCAAAGCAGTTATATGGCTCCGCGGTAAAGGACACTCTACGTACTCGCGTTTCACAAAGCATACATAGGGTAAATGGAACTTCGAAATATACGGTGGCCAGCGTGCAGACGCCAGTTAGTTTCCGCTCGGCCGAGGCTGTAAGCCGCTATATGGAGCTACGTTTGGAGGCGCCTTAGTGCAATCTTTCTTTTTTTTTCTGTTTCTTTTGCCTTTCTTTTTTGCCGTATTAGTCATTTTGAGCGGAACTTTTGGGACAGCGGGGAGGGGAGAAGGGGGAGGAGATGCACCTACCTTTATTAGGGGAAGGGCTCGACCCAGGCCCCATTGATTCGACACAAATATGGCGGCAGTTTTGACTGCCATATTTTCAATTCTCTATTCCTAATAAATCATTTGAGATGTCTCGACTTTTTGGGAAGGTTTGCGTTGTGTGTGGAGGTACAAGAGGAATCGGAAAAGCGGTTTGTGAAAAGCTTGCCAGCCATGGAAGCAAAATTGTTGTTTTGGGACGGAATGGCGACACCAGCACCAACGCGGCCAAGTCGCTGCCTTCATTCAACTCATTTCACCATATTGGTATGTCATGCGACGTAAGTAAAACAACAGAAGTACAGGAATGCTTTATGGAAATACAGTCGAGAGTTGGAGACATAGACGTTTTGGTAAATGCCGCAGGAATAAACAAGGATTCGCTTCTCATCAGAACTAAACGGTCGGACATACACGACCACGTTCAAACCAATCTGCTGGGACCCATGTACACCTCGCAAGCTGTGTTGAAATGTATGATGCGAAAGAAACAAGGATGTATCATTAACATTGGGAGTGTTGTTGGACTGAAAGGGAACTCTGGTCAGACAGTATACAGCTCCACAAAAGCAGGTATATATATTAAGCTTGGCGCTTACCATAAATGCGTATGGTTATAGGTCCAAATTTTCTATATGGACTTCAAGAAAGTCCTTGTACCAAAGCCTCCTAGGGGGTAGAAAGGCATAATTCTCTAGCATATTTTACAAGTTATGTGCGATTCAAATCCTAATTGAATTACTTAGAGCCAAGCTTCTGATGCTTAACTAGTACTAAGCATTTGACATTGGAAGAAATATTAAACTCTCAAATATTCTCTTTTTATTATGTTATTTTCTCTATAAAAACTAAAATAGAAGATAAACTCACATAACAACATAAGCAACTTCAGACTTGTTTATTTAGTTTGTATATTTTCTAAATAGTTTAGCACAAACCTGATAACCATACCCTAAAGGGTACAACAAACCCGAAAACTATACCCCTAAAGGGTAGCACATAAATGATTATTACCTTAAATTGTAGAAAGTACCTGACAACTAACCCTTAAACACGAGGTTCCAGTATAAAAAGACTGAGCCCAGGGGTTTCACACGTTCAGTTGCCAATCACCTGCCATCGAGTTAACATCTCTCTGCTCTCTGCCAGCTGTGGCATGCTTTTTGATTTGCGTTTTATTTGCATATAGATTAGTTTTGCAATTTCAAAATAAAGCAAACAATCTACAGTTGTGTATAGCTCATTCTTGCTTCTGAGCCTTGCCATGACGGTATTCGGCTGATTTTAATAATTTTATTAGTGTTACAACTATGAATTTTAATTCCTGAAGCAAAGCTTCACCGAATAAAATAACATAAAATGCAGGCCTCAATTGACGTTGTTTGTCTAATTTGATCTTGCGAAGCACGCGAGAATTTCAGATTGCTCTGGCGATAAATTTCGTATATTTTAATTCTTGTCATCAGCCTTTCACGACGTACGCCTACCAGTAGAATGGTATTGTGCCAATGACTTCATTTACTATTAAAAAAAGGAAACTGTTTCACATTTATGGTGGAAATGACCTCAAATTTTAGAAAGTGGGTTGTTTCTTTTATCAATAGCCAACATGACATTTTAAAATTTATTCAAAATTCATGAAAAGGCTCGAAAAAGGGGTGGGCTGAACCCTTTTATACTTCAACCTCGTGTTTAAGGGTTTGTTTTTTATTCGCAATCCTAACAATAAAGTCACTTTAGCTTTTCACTCTGATGGTAGTACTTACTTGTACAGTCAATTGTCCTGTTTTTTCAAATATATTATTTTCATATCTTTGACCACTGTTTTAAGTTAATTAAACACCCACAATGCAATGAGTAAATAATATGCATAAGTTTTTGATAAGAGCTAAATTAAAAATAACTTACACTAATATATCCTTAATAATATTATTGAGTGCAACGTTGATACTGCATTAGAGAATGTTAGCATCAACAAGTGCGCATAACAGTGGGAATAAGTTCTTGTCATACACATCCTCGAAGTTTGTTTTCAAACTTTGTTAGCAGATACACTGATTTACAGTTGTAGAAAAAATAAAAATATGCAATTTTTTCACTTTAGAAAGAGCTGTTCAGCTGATTTTCTTACTTCAAAACCAGTATTTCACTCAAAATATAGTTTTAAGAACGTTTAAGATGATAAAGGCATGCTAGAGTTCAAAATAAACTGCAGTAAACAATCAGCATTTATCTTTGAAAACTCACTTTCCCCTGCAAAACTTTTTGTTAAAAACTCATCGGAGTGGATGACTTTAAAACATGCAGTTGTACAGAACAGATTTGCAGTACACATTTTAGTTACTGATCTTATCCTAGTACTTGCACTAGCTAGCAGTTGATGCTAATATTCTCTATTATGAAAAAGAAAAAGACCTAAGTTTGTATTCATTCTTATTAAGAAAAAGAAGGAGATAATAACTTGTAATATATTGAATATCAAGATATATGATACTATGTTTATAATATCATTTCTCTTCATGATATTCAGTGTGTTACAAGTTATCTCCTTTTTCTTTAAAATGAGAATGACTACAAACTTGGATCTGTTTCTTTAAATTTAATATATGGCTTTCAAAAAAAGCTAGCTTAACTTTCAAGCTGTGGTTTGCACTGTAAGTTACTGACTTCAAGTTGTCAGATCAATAATTATGACACACAAACTTGTGCAGCTATATAACATTGCAAAACATGGAACAAAACCTTTTGAGTGAATATTAAATTACCAACAAAAACGTTTATAGTCAATGGCTTAAACCTATATCTGCTAAAGAACACATGCCACTCTTGCATAGTAAACCAAAAATTAAAATACACATTCTACTCTTTGGTGTTTTGAGGTCTTGTAGGGTTTACCAAGTCATTGGCAAAAGAAGTAGCATCTCGAAACATTTGCGTAAATCTTGTGGCACCAGGATATATAACAACCGATATGACTGCAGCACTTGATGACATTACCAACCTCACCTCGAGTATTCCACTAAGGAAGTTTGGTACTGCCCAGGAGGTAGCTGAAACAGTTTGTTTTGTTGCTGAATCCAAGTACATCACAGGGCAAGTAAGAACACTGCAGGTTTTGACCATAAAACATTTCCCTTACTCTGGAAGGTAACTGACAGAGTTGCTGCTAAAACAGTCCAAGTGATGATTTCTTGTGTTTATTTTTGTTTTTTTGACATTTTTGACTCAAGGAGTCACGGGAGAACAGGTAATAGGATTCAAGGTCCTCTTCATGGTTTGATACCTGAAGCCAAAGGTTAAGAATTGTTATCCGAGAAGACTTGAGTCGAACTATTTCCACAGGTAACCAGTGACTCGGCTCCCCATGCAAGTCTCTGTAGCTCAGTTGGAAGAGCATCAGACTGCTAACCAGAGGGTTGTGGGTTCGACTCCCATCAGTGACTCAGAATTTTTTCTAAGCTTTTAACTTGTGAATCAATAACTTCTTCAACTTTATATGCAAGTTTCAAACTACCATTTGATAACTGTTTCACAGTGTTATGTTCAACCTTTGATAAATAGGGTGTTTTCGTACATTCATTTTCCTTTTTTCTTTGTCTTTCATTAAGGTTCTGGTAGTTGATGGAGGACTGCATTTGGTCATGTGAGTTTTGCCTACTACCAGCTTTCTTTGAGACAGTTTATGCAAGACTAAGTCCAATTCAACACCGAGTTAAACAAAAGTGAAGGGCTATACGAACTGCTTCTGGTCTATCTTGCTGGGTTGTGATCCAGCCAAGAAAGGTCAGTCAGACCCACCAATTAGCATTGCTGTTAACTGGGAATCAGTATCAGTTAGACCCATCCATTGCTGTTGACTGAGGGTTGATATCAGTTAGACCCATCCATTGCTGTTCACTGAGGATCTGTACCAGTTAGACCGATCAATTGCTGATTATGGGGGATCTGTACCAGTTAGACCCACCCATTGCTGTTCACTGAGGATCTGTACCAGTTAGACCCATCCATTGCTGTCACTGGGGATCTGTACCAGTTAGACCGATCAAATGCTGATAATGGGGGATCTGCAACAGTTAGACCCATCCATTGCTGTTCACTGAGGATCTGTACCAGTTCGACCCATCCATTGCTGTTCACTGGGGATCTGTACCAGTTAGACCGATCAATTGCTGATTATGGGGGATCTGTACCAGTTAGACCCATCCATTGCTATTCACTGAGGATCTGTACCAGTTAGACCCATCCATTGCTGTTCACTGGGGATCTATATCAGTTAGACCCACCCATTGCTGTTCACTGAGGATCTGTACCAGTTAGACCCATCCGTTGCTGATTATGGGGGATCTGTTACCAGTTAGACCCATCCTTTGCTGTTCACTGAGGATTGGTATCAGTTAGACCCATCCATTGCTGTTCACTGGGGATATGTATCAGTTAGACCCACCCAATGCTGTTCACTGAGGATCTGCACCAGTTAGACCCACCCATTGCTGTTCACTGGGGATCTATATCAGTTAGACCCATCCATTGCTGTTCACTGAGGATCTGTACCAGTTAGACCCATCCATTGCTGTTCACTGAGGATCTGTACCAGTTCGAGCGATCCATTGCTGATTATGGGGGATCTGTACTAGTTAGACCCATCCATCGCTGTTCACTGGGGATCTGTACCAGTTAGACCGATCAATTGCTGATTATGAGGATCTGTACCAGTTAGACCCATCCATTGCTGTTCACTGGGGATCTGCACCAGTTAGATCCATCCATTGCTGTTCACTGAGGATCTGTACCAGTTAGACCCATCCAGTGCTGTTCACTGGGGATCTGTACCAGTTAGACCCACCCATTGCTGTTCACTGGGGATCTATATCAGTTAGACCCACCCATCACTGTTCACTGAGGATCTGTACCAGTTAGACCCATCCATTGCTGTTCACTGAGGATCTGTACCAGTTAGACCCATCCATTGCTGTTCACTGGGGATCTATATCAGTAAGACCCACCCATTGCTGTTCACTGAGGATCTGTACCAGTTAGACCAATCCGATGCTGATTATGGGGGATCTGTTACCAGTTAGACCCATCCTTTGGTGTTCACTGAGGATTGGTATCAGTTAGACCCATCCATTGCTGTTCACTGGGGATATGTATCAGTTAGACCCACCCAATGCTGTTCACTGAGGATCTGCACCAGTTAGACCCACCCATTGCTGTTCACTGGGGATCTATATCAGTTAGACCCATCCATTGCTGTTCACTGAGGATCTGTACCAGTTAGACCCATCCATTGCTGTTCACTGAGGATCTGTACCAGTTAGACCCA